>ML415205.1:1566-73047 GCA_005239525.1 Nicotiana knightiana
AGTCATAACCGAGGGTTTAGAGGTTGGATTAGAGATAACGATACCTCGGGTGCAATCTAAAGTGAACTGTATTGCGATCTAGCTAGCGTAACTTGAGAGAGTGCGTCTAGTAAATTATCATAATTACTCGAGAGAGATTTATGGTAGATTGAGTGTTCATGATTGATAGAGACGATTAATTAAGCTATAAGAAGTATCGGAGAAAGAATTCACCAACGGGGGAAACCATAACCTTAGACCTTTAATATTATTGTTTACGTTAAATTGTTAGATTAATTACTAGTTGATTATTTTGTTAGTAGAATTAGTTAAACAACACAAGTTGATATTTAAAAGTCTTGAGAAACTTTACTAAACACCAGTTTAGTATTTAATAAACTCAATTGATACGTTCAAGTCCTCGTGGGATCGACTTTGGGCTTAATACCCCAGATTTATATTTGCAACGCCCGTTTAGTCTTTACAGAAGACATAGTCGAGCGTGATCAGTCTTATAAAATTGTGAAACTATGTTTTGGTTATTTGTGACTGCCCAGATTCAACA
Organism: Nicotiana knightiana; assembly: GCA_005239525.1. NCBI lineage: Eukaryota > Viridiplantae > Streptophyta > Magnoliopsida > Solanales > Solanaceae > Nicotiana > Nicotiana knightiana. The sequence continues at coordinate 2,111 of ML415205.1, forward strand.
GGTTCTATAATCAGTAGGCAAACTGATTAGGGTTACGCCACTTCGCCTTAAAGCAATATTGCATATTCTCTGCTTGTTATGTTCCCCTAGATATCATGTTCTAGGACTTACTGAAAGTTCTCTGAAATCTGTGTTTGAGACGTACTAATTATCTACTTATGTGTGTAGGTAAACATGAGCCCTCTTAATTGTTTTCATACTTGACAGTCTTATATGTTCTTTGTTATCGCTTAGATTTTCCCTTTTAAATACCTTAGGAGAGTCTAGAACTGCCTAAAATTAGAGGTCCTAAATACCTCCGGGACCACAAGGAAGGGACGGGTAATGCACGCTCAGAGTCCGGCTAATTTAAAATCGCTTATATAACCGCTAAGGGAAGGGTAATTGGGTAGTAAAAGGATATGATGACCTGTGTGCTAATGTCACGTTTAACCCTCTAGTGGAGAAAGGATTACCGGGCATTGTACGGATGTGATCCTATAGGCTAATAACTTAGGACCCCCCTATCTTATTTACAAATGTGTGCTTAGACTACTTACCTTTTAAACTCATTTATCTTATTTACATATGTGTGCTCAGACCGCTCACGTTTTAAACTTCTTTTATCCTACTTACTTATCTGTGCTTAGACTGCTTATTTGTTAAATGGCTTAATTACTAAGTAAGTTTTGCCGGGATCCACCATTGTGGACCTCGAGAGGTGCCTAACACCTTCCCCTTAAGGTAATTTCAAGCCCTTACCGAATCTCTGGTTACGTAGACTGGTTTCATGAGTTACTTGCATTAGGTGCCCTAACGCACCATAAATCCGTTTGGTGGCGACTCTTAACTTTCCATACCCCTCTCCCAAAAGGAAGGGAGTTGTCCTAAATGAATGTCGAAACCCGATTCCGCGAGGAAAAAAAGGGGGCGCGACAGCATGGCGACTCTGCTGGGGATTTTAGGCTTTTACCATAACAAACTTGCTTTTTGTAAATTAGTCATAAGCATGCTTCTTTTGCTAATATGTGCTCACCCTTTCCCTTTCCCCTTATGTGAATTTAATTGCCCGTTTTGAGCATTTATGATTTCCTTTACTGCAGAAACTGACTTATTTCTTTGTTTTCCTTTCTTAAATGTCTTTCAATTATTAAATACCCCATTTATTATTTTCCTAACGTGAAAATACGTGAAACATGTTATTTACTGCTTCATAAATCATGCTCAACATCATATTCCACTCGTGTGTAATCAATCATTTAGCAACGCTTGATGAGTGGTTACGCTCTTCCTATATCACCCTTTAATTTTGGAAAGGCTTATTTGCGCTAAAACTAGTCGACTAGTGGTGCAATCGACGGTTTCGTGCCTTTCCCCCTCAAGTTTTCCACTTGAGCGTACCGGTATAGACCCTCATAGCAACCTTACTTTGATTATAATTGTACATGCATCATGGTCAAACCTAGCCGGGTTAGTATATTGTCCACATAATAACCCTTTAAGATAAGCCTTATCCAAAAGTCTACCGGGGTTTCCATGATCCCAACGGACGCAACCACGATTTTTGCATTAATTTTGGAGAACTAAATGCCAATGTGCTGATCATCGATATATAAATAGTCGAATCTGGAGGGGGAAAGGACCTAACTTTATTTGTTTTGCAGAAAATGAGGCACGAGGTCCCCAGGTTCGGCATGGTCCAAAATATACCACCACTGCTACTAGACCGGTGGGAAGATCTTTCCTCAAGTGACAAAAAACATGTGAAGAAGGTCCTGGGAAATTTTCCTTCGCTGTTATACATCCAGCTAAATAACATGTTGAAAGAAGCTTCAACCATGTTATAGGATCGTGAAAAACCAGTGTTTCGCTTTGGGGATATAGAAATGGCCTCGCTCCTAGAATAAATCTAGGGATTTGCTGGGCTATCTTGGGACAACCCTGGGTTATTGGTACAAGAAAATCACACTGGTAGGGGATTACTAAAAATGATAGGTCTGAAAAAGAACGCCGATTTAGAGTGCTTAAAGAAATCTTATATACCATTTGACTACTTGTATGAGAGATACGGTCATAGCAAGTCCTACCGTATTTTCCATGATGATTTTTCCATCACTTCCTTGGGACATATTCATCGCAGAGTTTTCGTATTCATTATTTTTTTCTTGGGTATGATAGTGTTCCCAACAAAAAGGGAAAGAATTCATACTATATTGGATATGGTCACCAAGACTCTAATGGAAGGAATCGAGGGACAGACATACACCATAGTCCTTATGATTATAGATGATATCTTCCGGGCCTTGGACCACTGCCAGAAAGGGTCCAAACATTTCGAGGATTGCGATTTGCTCCTGAAGTTATGGTTAATGGAGCATCTCCAAAAGGGTCAATATCGCCAGGAGTTTCCACGAAGGGAATGGAATGACCATATTGCCTTTCCATCACCCTAAACAGATTACTTATATTCCGGACAGGTTTGCTCAACCAGAGAGTGCTAAGGAATGGGTGGAGTTCTTCGACAATTTGACTGAGGATCATGTTCAGTGGATGTTTGAATGGTTCCCTACTGACGAGTTCATCATCAGGTCAAGGGATGCTCCTCACTTACTGTTGATCGGGTTAAGGGGAATATAACCTTATGTTCCCATCAAGGTTATGAGGCAGGCAGGCAGGAAGCAAATCGTAGCACGACTCGCAAAGATAGGTCATTTTTCGGGAAGATTTTCAGGATGACGACATCCCTTACAAGTGTCAAGCTCAGTGTATGTGGCACTGAAATAGTATTGTGGAAAAAGACACTATCGAGCCAAACAGGTATCATGCGGGACATGCACCCTTTTACCCGACATGGTTGGAGGATAACTTAGCTGGGAAAGTTGAGCCAAGAATCAGTCGGGGAAACCGGGTCATAGATGAAGATGCAAAAACCCAAGTAAAGTACAACAAGTTGCGCAAGAGGATTCATGACTCCGAGGCCGAACATCGGGAGATACACGAGACAGACAAGAGACTAATTAGGGAATGGAGGGAAATGGCTATCACCTCCAATGAAAGGGTAGAATATCTGGAACAGGGTTTGATGGAGCAAGAAGGAAAGACAAGAAAGAGGGTTGCTGATTGCCAGAATGCTGAAGGAAGCAAGGGAGGACATCTAGCAAGGGTATACCTGATGTTGAGCATGTGCGAACTAGGGGACCTGATTGATGGAGCCAGAAAGATCAAGCATGGGGAAGGTCCTTCTAGAACCAAGTAGATTAGATTTACTTGTCATTCCTAAATGTAATAAGACCAAATTCCAGTAGTGACCTATATTTTATTACTTTAGTGCCATGTTGGATTCATCTATTTCTATATTAATGAAATGAGGAAATTATTGGCATCTAAATTCTCCAAAACAATTTGTCGCTAGGCCTACCTCGGGCACAATTAGACTCCCAAAATAAGACGCGAATTTACATTCCGCAATATGTGTTTAAATACCGCAAATACTCTTTTTTAGAACTCTTATTGACTTGGCTACCTTTTGTTTTTCTTTCTTTATTTTGATTATTCCCATTCCCCAAAGGTTGGTTCGTGCATAGTGGCATCATCAACTTATCATACTAGATCCAAGGGCCCTCCACCTTCTCCTCCTCCTAGTCCACAAAAAGGCAAAGTGTCACGACCTGAATTTCCCACCGTCGGGACCGTGATGGCGCATAACATTGAACCCACTAGGCAAGCCAACGTTAATGTTTATTTACCTTATTTATAAATTTTAGCAGATAATAGGTGAATACGAATCAGCGGAAATAAAAGTGCGGAAGAAAAAAAAAGTCTAACAACTTGACTAAATGCCATTACGAAAATCAAAATACTAAACCCATAATTTGGTGTCACAACTTCACGGACTGCCTATGAATACTACATATAAAGGTCTGAACAAAATAAATACATCTGTCTCAGAAATAAGAAGAACATAATGGAAATAAATTAGGAGGGGGACGCCAAGGCCTGCAGACGCCTGCATGACTACCTCGGAATCTCCAAATGGACTGAAGGCAGCCTCCTCACTCTATGGTCCATAGGGTCCTGTATCGGGATCTGCACGAAATTGCAGAGTGTAGCATCAGTACAAACGACCTAATGTACTGAGTAAGTGTCAATCCTAACCTCGGCGAAGTAGTGACGAGGCTAGGACACAATAACCAAATAAACCTGTGCAGTTTAATCATGTACGAAAAAAATAATGATAATGACAAGAAACAAGCAACTAGATACCAAATAAGGAAGGGGAAAACATGCTGGGGGGAGAGAGTATCAATTAATGGGAATAGCGGGGTAGAGCAACAAATCAAATATAAACATAAACTACAGAAATAGTAACACAAAGAAAACAATTGCACGACATCACCCTTCGAGCTTTACTCTCATCCTCACCATACAATAAATAGAATGCACAACATCACCCTTCATGCTTTTAAGTTCATAATACGGCACCACATCACCCTTCGTGCTTTTACGCTCATCCTCACAATATCATACACAGCATCACCCTTCGTGCATTAACACTCATCCTCACCATAAATCAAATGAAACGGCACGACATCACCCTTCGTGCTTTGACATTCTTTCTCACCCAAACAAATCAACAACAATAATCCGGCAAGGAAAATCAACAGTACAATAATAATAAAAGCCATAACGTCCCGGCAAGGGAAAACAACAGTAGAATCAATATCGTCCCGGCAAGGGAAAACAACTATAACCAATCTCACTTAGTTACTTAACTTCACGCAGTAATTCTTAACTTGAACACATACTCAACAATGATCAATACCAAAGAAATACCACCAACATGGATAATTATCAAATTAAACTCAAGTAATGCTTAATGAGCAATCACATAAATCACAATATTCGACTCACGGCATGCTTGACACCAACGTATAGATACTCGTCACCACACCTATACGTTGCACATTATACTAACACATAGAAAATAAGGTGCAATACCTATTCCCTCAAGCTAAGGTTAAGCCAAACACTTACCTTGAATTCCACGACCAAACTCAAGCCTCAATTACCGCTTTCCCTTTAGAATTCGCCTCCAATTCGATTTTATCTAAACATAATTAGCTTAATAATGTCAGTAAATGCTAAATAATTCAACCCCAACGCTAAATTATGAGTTTTCTATCATTCTTCCCATAAAGTCAAAAATCGAACCATGGCCTGCTTGGTCAAAACACGAGGTTCGGACCGAAACCCGATCATCCATACACCCACAAGCCCGAATATATAATTAGTTTTGGAATCCGACCCCAAATCGAGGTCTAAGTTCCCAAATTTGTAAAATCCCTAATTTTTACCCTTAAAGAACAAGATTTAGGCCTATAAATGTAATCGATGTTAATGGAAAATGAAGAAAATGAGATTAAGAACATAAACCTATGATTTAGTGATGAAATTCCTCTTCAAAAATCGCCCAAGGTCGGATTCTATGGAAGAAGATATGAAAATATGGTATTTTCCCATTTTTGCTACTATTATAAAAGTGTGGACAGACCTCCTACGCGTTTGCGTGAGGTGTGTCGAGATCGCATAGGCTTACTCCCCCTGGCCTTCCCGTTCGCATGCCTTTGGCCGCGTTTCCGTAGGGTATTAGCTCCCCCCATCCCCAGTTCCTCCTAAAGCAGTGCGTTTGCGTTTGACCAGCCGCGTTCTCACAGGGTAGCCTTTGCCCAGCTATGCGTTCGCGAGCAGATCTATGCGTTCACATAGAGTAACCCAGCTCCTTCTCCGTTTGTTCTTCGCGTTCGTGTGGGTTACCACGCGTTCGCATAGTACAAATTACCAGACACGAGAAAACAACAACTTCACCAGATTTTCTAAGTCCGAAACACTCTGACACCTATCCGAAACTCACCCGAGCCCTTAGGGATCCAAACCAAACATGTACACAACCTTAAAAACATCCTACAAACTTACTCGTGCGATCAAATCGCCAAAATAACTTCTTGAACAACGAATTTAGCATAAAAATTCAAAGAAAAATCTCATGAACTTTCAAAGTTTCAATTTTCACAACTACGGGTCTGAATCACGTCAAATGACCTCCGTTTCTTACCAAATTTTACGGGCACAACTCAAATATCATTTTAAACCTGTACCATGTTCCGGAACCAAAATACGGACCCGATACCATCAATTTCAAATATAATCAAATTTCCAAAAACTCTTATAATTTCAGTAAAGCAATTTCTTTCAAAAATTCATTTCTCGGGCTTGGAACCTCGGAATTCTATTCCGGGCATACGCCCAAGTCCCATATTTTCCTACGGACCCTCCGGGACCGTCAAATCAGGGGTCCGGATCCGTTTACCCAAAATGTTGACCAAAGTCAAGTCAAATTTAATTTTAAGGCAAAATTAGCATTTTTCTCAGTGTTTTATATAAAAGCTTTCTGGATATACACCCGAACTGCGCACACAAAATGAAGTGAGATAAAATGAGGTTTTCAAGGACCCGGAACACAATTTTTGTCTTCTAAGAAAGGAGATGACCTTTTGGGTCATCACATTCTCAACCTCTAAAACAAACGTTCGTCCTTGAACTAACATAGAAAAGTACCTGAATCAGGGAAAAGGTGGGGATACCGGCTTCGCATACCGGACTCGGAATCCCAAGTAGCTGTCTCAGCAAACTGACCTCTCTACTGAACACGAACCGAAGGATAACTCTTTGATCTCAACTGACGAACCTTCCGGTGTAATATGGCTACCGTCTCCTTCTTGTAGGTCAAATCCTTGTCCAACTGGACACTTCTGAAGTCTAACACATGGGCTGGATCGCCGTGTTACTTCCGACGCATAGACACATGAAACACTGGATGCACATCTAATAAATTCGGTGGAAACGCAAGTCTGTAAGCCACCTCTCCTACTCGATCAAGGATCTCAAATGGGCCAATGTACCTAGGTCTTAGCTTTCCCTTCTTCCCAAATCTCATCACGCCCTTCATGGGTGACACCCGAAGCAACATCCACTCTCCGACCATGAATGCCACATCACGAACTCTACGGTCGTCATAACTCTTCGGCCTGGACTGAGCTGTACGAAGTCTATCCTGAATGATCTTAACCTTATCCAAGGCATCCTGCACTTAGTCTGTACCCAACAACCGAGCCTCTCCCAGCTCAAACCACCCAACCGACGACCGACACCGCCTACCATATAATGCTTCATAGGGAGCCATCTGAATGATCGACTGATAGCTGTTGTTGTAGGCAAACTCAGCTACTGGAAAGAACTTATCCCAAGAACCTCCAAAGTCAATGACACAAGCTCGTAGCATATCCTCAAAAATCTGAATAGTACGCTCGGACTGTCCGTCCATCTGAGGATGAAATGTTGTGCTCAACTCAACCCTCATGCCCAACTCATGCTCAACTGCCCTCCAGAAATGCGAGGTAAACTGCATACCTCAGTCAGAAATAATAGACATGGGCACACCATGAAGACGAACAATCTCCCTAATGTAGATCTCTTCCAATCTCTTCGAAGAATATGAAACTGCCACAGGAATGAAATGTGCTGACTTGGTCAGCCTATCCACAATAACCCATACTGCATCGAACTTCCTTTGCGTCCGTGGGAGCCCAACAACGAAATCTATGGTGATTGTCCCACTTCCACTCAGGAATCTCAATCTTTTGAAGCAATCCACCAGGCCTCTAATGCTCGTACTTAACCTGCTGACAATTCGAACACCGAGCTACATATGCCACAATATCCTTCTTCATCCTTCTCCACCAATAGTGCTGCCGCAAATCCTGATACATCTTTGCGGCCCCCGGATGAATGTACTACCGGGAACTATGTGCCTCCTCTAAAATCAACTCACGAAGTCCATCCACATTTTGCACAGAAATACGACCCTGCATCTGTAAAACTCCATCATCACCATTAGTAACCTACTTGGCACCACTGTGCCGCACCATGTCCCTAAGGACGCACAAATGAGGATCATCATACTTCCGATCTTGAATACAATCAAATAATGAAGAGCGAGCAACTGTATAAGCTAGAACACGGCCAAACTCAGAAACATCGAATATCATGAACCGATTGGCTAAATCCTGAACATCCAAGGCAAGCGGTCTCTCCCCGACCGAAATATATGCAAGACTACCCATACTGGATGACTTCCTACTCAAAGCATCGGCCACCACATTGGCTTTCCCGGGATGATATAAGATGGTGATGTCATAGTTTTTCAACAGGTCCAACCTTCTCCTCTTCCTCAAATTCAACTCCTTCTGCCTGAACAAATATTGCAAACTCTTGTGATCCGTGAACACCTCACATGACACGCCATACAAATAATGCCTCCAAATCTTCAACGCATGGACAATGGCTGCTAACTCCAAATCATGAACTGGATAATTCTTCTCGTGAATCGTCAACTAACACGAAGCATATGCAATGACCTTGCCATCCTGCATCAACACTGCACCAAGTCCAACCCAAGATGCATCACAATACACAGTATATGGCCCTGAACCTGTGGGCAAAACCAATACCGGCGCCGTAGTCAAAGTTGGCTTGAGCTTCTGGAAGCTCACCTCACACTCCTCTGACAACCTGAACTGGGCACCCTTCTGAGTCAACCTGGTCATCGGGGCTGCAATAGACGAAAACCCCTCTACAAACCGACGGTAATAGCCTGCCAAACACAAGAAACCCCAGATCTCTGTAGCTGATGTGGTTCTAGGCCAATCCTTGACCTCTGAAATTTTCTTAGGATCCACCTGAATACCCTCTACTGATACAACATGGCCCAAAAATGCAACTGAACTCAACCAAAACTCACATTTCAAAAACTTAACATATAACAGACTGTCCTTCTGAGTCTGGAGAACGAATCGAAGGTACTGCTCATGGTCCTTCCGGCTACGGGAATAAATTAGAATATCATCAATGAAGACAATCAAGAAGGAATCCAAATAAGGCCTGAACACTCGGTTCATTAAGTCAAAGCTGTCGGGGCATTGGTCAACCTGAATGACATCACTAAGAACTCATAATGCCCATACCGAGTGAGAAAAGCTGTCTTAGGGACATCCTGGCTGGAATAGCATAACATCGGGGCTGGCCCCACCACTCTGAACTACATCCCTGGGACGGTCTTTTGTTGGATGACCTCTACCTCTAGTAGCCTGGCCTCTACCTCTAACTGCCTGACCTCCACCTCTAACACCTCGACCCCCACCTCTGGTTGGCTGAGTGGGTGGTGGAAAACCTGGTGCGGGAACCATGACATGAGAACGCTGGTGCTGAGAACTGCTTGAGGCTAGAGGGAAAAATCTAGCAATGTGCCCCAGACCACCACAAATATAACAAGATCTCGGCTGCTGAGAATGCTGGCCCTAAAACTGACCCTGACGACCTGAGTAACCACTCTGAAAACTCTGGAGCGGCGGTGCACTGATAGGAGCTGGTGCACTGTAGGGAAACTAATCAGAATACTGCATGTGAGAACCACGACCACCTGGAGCACTACGAGAAACCTGAAGTGCTGACTGAAACGCCCTAGGAGGATGGCCCCTACCAAAAGATTCCCTGCCCCCAGATGACGCACCATTGAACCTGCCAAAATGACGGGGCTTCTTATCAGACCCCTGACCAGTCCCCTGTGATAGAACCATCTCAACTCGTCTAGCCACATTGGCTGCATCCTAGAAGGAAATATCACTCCTTGTCTCCTTCGCCATCTACAATCTGATCGGCTGAGCCTGTCCCTCAATAAATCTCCTCACCCTCTCTCGGTCTGTGAGAAGTATCATAATAGCATGACGGGCCAAGGTAATGAATATGGTCTCATACTGAGTGACAGTCATATAACCCTGCTGGAGACGCTCAAACTGCCTCATATAATCCTCTCTCTGAGTGATAGGGAGAAACTTCTCCAGAAACAAATCGGAGAACTGGGCCTAAGTCAAAGGCGGTAATCCCACTGGTCTAGCCAAACAATAATCTCTCCACAAAATCTTGGCGGGACCGGACAAACAGAAAGTAGCAAAGTCGACCCCATTGGTCTCCACTATCCCCATGTTCCGTAGAACCTCATGAAAGCTATTCAAATAGTCTTGGGGATCCTATGAATATGCACCGCTATAAGTAGTAGTAAACATCTTGGTGAACGGGTCCAACCTCCACAAAGCATCAGCAGATATAGCTGCTCCATCACCGGCCTGAGCCACAATACCCAACTGAACTGCCCCAGCTATCTGAGGTGCTGGTGTCTGGAACTGAGAAGCCAACTGGTCTTGAGTGCGAGTAGCGGTAGTCTGGGATCCTCCCCCAGCCTAGCTGCTCCTTTCCAAATCGAGGTCTAAATTCCCAGATTTGTAAAATCCCTAATTTCTACCCTTAAAGAACAAGATTTAGGCCTACAAATCTAATGGGTGTTAATGGAAAATGAAGAAAATGAGATTAAGAACACAAACCTATGATTTGGTGATGAAATACCTCTTCAAAAATCGCCCAAGGTCGGATTCTATGGAAGAAGATATGAAAATATGGTGTTTTCCCATTTTTGCTACTGTTTTAAAAGTTTGGACAGACCTCCTACGCGTTCGCGTGAGGTCTGTCACGATCGCATAGGCTTACTCCCTGGCCTTCACGTTCGCGTTCCTTTGGCCACGTTCACATAGGGTATTAGCTCCCCCCTATCCCCAGTTCCCCCTAAAGCAGTGCGTTCACGATTGACCAGCCGCGTTCGCATAGGGTAGCTTTTGCCCCGCTATGCGTTCATGAGCAAGTCTACGCGTTCGCATAGAGTAAACCAGCCCCTTCCCCATTTGTTCTTCGTGTTCGCATGGGTTACCACGCGTTCGCATAGTACAAATTACCAGACACCAGAAAACAACAACTTCACCAGATTTTCTAAGTCCAAAACACTCCGACGCCTATCCGAAACTCAGCCGAGCTCTCGGGGCTCCAAACCAAACATGTGCACAACCTTAAAAACATACTACGGACTTACTCGTACGATCAAATTGCCAAAATAACATCTTAAACAACGAATTTGGCATAAAAATTCGAAGGAAAATCTCAAGAACTTCCAAAGTTTAAATTTTCACAACTACGGGTCTGAATCACGTCAAATGACCTCCGTTTCTTACAAAATTTTACGGGCACAACTCAAATATCATTTTCAACCTGTACCAGGTTCCGGAACCAAAATACGGGCCCGATACCATCAATTTCAAATATAATCAAATTTCTAGAAACTCTTATAATTTTAGTAATTTTTTTTTCAAAAATTTGTTTCTCGGGCTTGGTACCTTTGAATTCTATTCTAGGCGTACGCCCAAGTCACATATTTTCCTACGGACCCTCCGGGACAGTCAAATCACGGGTCTGGGTCCGTTTACCCAAAATATTGACCGAAGTCAACTTAAATTCAACTTCCAAGGTAAAATTAGCATTTTTCTCAGTTTTTCATATAAAAGCTTTTCGGATATACGCCCGGACTATGCACGTAAAATGAGGTGAGATAAAAGGAGGTTTTCAAGGCCGTGGAACAAAGTTTTTGACTTCTAAAACAGGAGATGACCTTTTGGGTCATCACTCAATGGGAAAGTAAAGATGGATGTTTTTAACGGCACCAGAAAAGACAACAACACACATGTTGAACATGCAGAATCTTCTGATGGTCGAGGTACTCAGGCCCTAAATGATGTGGTATCACGACTTGAGCAGAAAATACTAGAACTCCATGGAGAGCTCGAGCAGGTCCGGAGCTTAGCAAATATATCCCTCACACTGAATATCCTAGATGTCAACCATTCAAATACTCAAAACCCCGCACCACCACAAAACACACCCAATAAAGCCCACAGAATCCTCCTGCACCTCACCATTATACAACCCCACCACAAAATCAAACTATCCCACCATAGTACCAGCAAAACACCTATCACACTACATAAAACGCCCCGCCAGTCATTCCTGAACCCCAAAATTCCACCAATGATCACCATTATACCCAATCTCCCAGTCATAAAAACAAACCTAAATACGTGGAAACCTACCTCACTCCACTCAGCCCGTATCCTATACTCCAGAATCCACTGAGAAGGACTTTCTCATTAAGAACCTAGTTGAAGAGCTCAAGAAGTTGACAAGTCGGGTTCAAGGTGTTGAAGGGAGCAAAGGGATAGAAGGTCTGAACTATGAAGACCTATGAATACAGCCTGACGTAGAACTGTTGGAGAATTACAAACCCCCCAAGTTCGAAATATTTGACAGAATAGGTGATCCCAGGGTTCACCTGAGGAATTTTTGCGACAAGCTTGTAGGGGTCGGAAAGGATGAAATGATCCGAATGAAGATTTTCATGAGGAGTCCTACAGGAGATGCTTTATCCTGGTACATCAGCTAGGATCCCAAGAAGTGGGCCATCTGGGTGAGTATGGCGTCTGACTTCATGGACAGATTCAGGTTTAACATAGAGAATGCGCCGGATGTTTTCTACATTCAGAACTTAAAGAAGAAGCCCACTAAGACCTTCCGCGAGTATTCCACTCGTTGGAGGTCAGAAGCAGCCAAAGTCAGGCTAACATTGGACGAAGAACAAATGAAAAAGTTCTCCGTTAGAGCACATGATCCAGAGTACTATGAAGGATTTATGGTTATTGAAAACAACAAGTTCTCCGATATCATCAAACTCGGAGAAAGGATTGAAGAGGGCATCAAAAGCGGTATGGTGAAAAAATTTGAAGCATTCCATGCCACAAACAAAGCATTGCAATCAGGGGGTTATATCAAAGAAGAAAGATGCAGGAACAGTAATGGTCGCCCGAGGACCCAAAACTCCACTTGTATATCAAACTTCCCCACTTACATAACAAGCATCCCAACCCACATATCAACCATCACCTCCCAAATATTCCCAATCATCCCCTGCTTATCACACATATAATTCCCAGCCATCTCACTTTCAGTCACCTCCAACCCGCCCAAACTACCCAAGACCTCAACCTAACTTTGACCGCATACCACCTAGAAAATACACTACCATTACCAAACCCATTTACCAGCTGTATGTAAGGCTGAAGGTTGCTGGTTATGTCACTCCTATCCCTGCTGCGACCGTGGAGAATCCATCCCAATGGGTCAACCTAAACAAGACCTGTGCATATCATTCTGGCATGAAAGGGAACACCATTGAAGAGTGCCGAACACTAAAGGATAAGATCCAGAACTTGATTGATAATAAGGCCATTCAGGCCAAAGAAGCTACACCCAACATCCGCAACAACCCCCTCCCAGATCATAGGGATGAATGTGTCAATGTGATAGAGACCGATGAGGAATGGGATCCCGAGGGATCGATTGGGCTTATCAAAGAGGGTGACGATCCTAAGAAACCGGCAGTCAGGCTTAATTCTATTATAATACAAATACAACTGCCAGTGGAGGTTGAGATAGACGCATCAGTTCTATTTGAAGTTGAGATAGCACCCTCGCCACCGCGCATGTTCCATTCGAGGTGGAAATAACCGCGCCTTTTTACAGTGACAGTGTCAGCCACGCCGCCTTTCAACACTAAGGCTATACCTTGGGATTATGTGGCTGAAGCTAGAAGAATATGAAAGAAGAAAATAGAAGAATCTGGCACTGCGCCAGGGATGGCCAGAATGGGAAGAGTCTATACACCCGAGCATTTGGGAGAATCCAGTAAGCATGCTTCTAACAGAGCGCCCGTTATTGAAACATGCCCGGACGATCTTTTGAGAAAAGTGCAAGCAAAAGAGTATTCAGTCACAGATCATTTGAACAAGACTCCTGCTCAAATATCTATCTTGTCACTGCTTCAAAATTCAGAAGTGCACATGAATGCTCTCTTAAAGGTGTTAAGAGAGGCACATGTACCTAACAACATCACTGGCGGAGAAATGGCCAATATGGTGGGACAGGTCCTGGAAAGTCACAAATCACCTTCCATGAGGATGAGCTGCCACCCGAGGGTTTGAATCATAACCGGGCACTACATATTACCGTGCAATGTGAGGATAATTTCATTACCAGAGTTCTGATAGTTGGGGATCAAGTCTCATTATTTTCCCATTGACAACACTGAAAAGGATGGGAAAAGGCCTGTATGAAATACGAAAAGGGGCTATGAAAGTGAAGGCCTTTGACGGGTCTTAGAGGGCTACCATTGGGGAAATCAATCTCTGTTTACAGATGGGGCCTACATGGTTTGATGTCGAGTTTCAGGTGCTGGACATATCCGCATCCTATAATCTAATTTTGGGATGTCCATGGATACACGCAGTTAGGGCAGTGGCATCAACTTTGCATCAGGCGGTGAAGTTCCAATGGAACCATCAAGAGGTGATTATCCATGGAGATGGGAGCAATCCCATTTACTACCGTCAGACTATCCCAGTGGTTGAGAATAGAAGAAGGCTCGGGGGAGAAACTTATCATCACATCGAGCGGGTCAATGAAATTGAGAAAGATAAGTGTTGGAGTAGCAAGATAGAAAGTATACTAGCGTGGAGAGGATATGAACCCAGCAAGGTTCTTGGCAAAAACCTTCAGGGTATCTCTAAGCCAATACAGTTGAAACGTCATGGTACAACCTTTGGGCTAGGGTATCAGTACACCTGGCAAGAATATAATGAATGGTCACCACCGTGGCATGGCCCATACTATCCACTTGAGCAGCCTGTAGCACACCTGAGTCAGACTTTCCAGCAGACCAACATTATATGGGTATCAGAGGAGGAAGAAGCATTGGCCACCTTGAGGAACTTGTTCCTAGAGGATAATGATATGGATTGTTGTGTAATTTTTGAGGAGGAGGAGGAGGAAGGCCCTACCATATGTGGAGAAATGATCATTCCTCAAGAATTGGATTTCCAGACCATCCAGAGCCTGACGAGTCCCGGGGTAGCAAGTTTGAACAACAGTGTTTATTTTATTATTTTCTAAGAAAATGATTTCCTTTTTGCATTTGTTTTAAATAAAACCTCCACCGTTCCAAAATGTTGTTTAAATTATCGAAAAACTCTTTTATGTTTCAATGGATCGATATTTATTATTACCATTTTCTCTCATATCTTTATCTATACAACATTACTATTTCCTGTCTTGATGAACCGACAACTATGATATGTAATGAGGCAATGCAACAAAAGGATAATGATTTAGAAGAAGAGGATGTCATACCCGAGAAAATCGTCAGGGAAGTAGAGG
Organism: Nicotiana knightiana; assembly: GCA_005239525.1. Lineage (NCBI taxonomy): Eukaryota > Viridiplantae > Streptophyta > Magnoliopsida > Solanales > Solanaceae > Nicotiana > Nicotiana knightiana. The sequence continues at coordinate 17,348 of ML415205.1, forward strand.
ATTTTGGGAACAAGCCCAAGTCCAACCTGGACGAAACTGAGATAATCAACTTAGGAGATTCTGAAACTGTCAAGGAGACCCGCATCAACATTCACTTATCACCATCAGAAAAAGAAGAGTACACACAGTTCCTGAAAGAGTATGAGGACATCTTTGCATGGTCATACGATGATATGACCAGGTTAAGTACATCTACTGTGGCTCACAAGTTTCCCACAAACCCAATGTGTCCACCAGTAAAGCAGAAACTCAGGAAATTCAAGCCTGATATGAGTCTGAAAATCAAAGAGGAAGTCACTAGGCAAATCAAGGCCAAGGTCCTCAGGGTGGTTGAATACCCAACTTGGTTAGCCAACATCATGCCAGTTCCAAAGAAAGATGGGAAAGTCAGAGTCTGTGTTGATTATCGGGATCTAAACAGAGCAAGTCCCAAGGATGATTTCCCGCTACCAAACATACACATTCTGATCGACAATTGCGCCAAGCATGAACTCCAGTCCTTTGTAGATTGCTTCGCCGGTTAGCATCAGATTTGGATGGACGGAGAAGTCTGGCCAAAACCAATCACTTCAGATGCAGTAAAGCGATACTATGTGTAATTGTTTAAGTTTTCGCAAATGATGTAAATTGAACTACGCTCGACCTGATTCCCGTTTAAGAGGGGATACATAGGCAACCCAGTGGCTTCGGTCACAATTCAATAAAAATCTCTATTTCCCCCTACAATCAGAAATCGTGGTAGAATTTTGAGGAGGACCATCAAAATTCGGAAGCAAGTTCAGCCGATCGCAGCATGTACAACAGTCAGAGATGTTTATCCACCTAACTTGGGGTAGAATTTTGCAGCAAGAGAAGTCGCAATGTCTCGGATCGTGTCACAATCATTGGTACATCTAACCAATTTTCTAAAAAACATATTTTTATTATGACTTTGAAAACTACGCATGCTTGCTTTTGAAATAACCCTATTTAGCAAACACTGCCGCCAATGATTTGAACAGGATCTTCAGACCAAGCCAAACAAGTCAAGCAAGCCGACGGAGGCACAAACCGACCTCCCTTTTACAGAACTCACAAATTTTCTTTGGATGCAGGAACAAAGAATATACATGCCTCAAATTCACAATCTTCATAACAAACGCGATACTGAAGTCAACTACCAGCTAAGAAAACTCTTCTATCGCCGGCTATTTATTCTATTTTGCATAGGACTAAGCCCTGTCCCGAATCCTGCATGAGACTAAGCTATTTATCCATCTGCATGTGGCTAAACCTTGCCTACATATTTGCATAAGGCTAAGCTCTGCCTTCATCTTGCATGAGACTAAGTTCTGTCTCCATCTGCATGAGGCTAAGCCCTGCCTCCATATTTGCATAAGGCTGAGCTCTACCTACATTTTGCATGAGACTAAGCTCTGTCTCTGTATGCATGAGGATAAGACCTACCTCTATATTTTCATAAGGCTAAGCTCTGCCTTCATCTTTTATAAGACTAATCCCTGTCCCACATCTTTCATGAGGTTAAGCTCTACCTTCATATTTTCATGAGGCTAAGACCTGCCTCCATATTCGCATAAGGCTAAGCTCTGTCTTCATTTGCATGAGACTAAGCCCTGTCCCGAATCTTGCATGAGACTAAGCTCTGTCTCCATCTGCATGAGGCTAAGCCCTGCCTCCATATTCGCATAAGGCTAAGCTCTGTCTTCATTTGCATGAGACTAAGCCCTGTCCCGAATCTTGCATGAGACTAAGCTCTGTCTCCATCTGCATGAGGCTAAGCCCTGCCTCCATATTTGCATAAGGATAAACTCTACCTTCATTTGCATGGGACTAAGCCCTGTCCCGAATCTTGCATGAGACTAAGGTCTGTCTCCATCTGCATGATGCTAAGCCCTGCCTCCATATTCACATAAGGCTAAGCTCTGCCTTCATTTGCATGGGACTAATCCCTGTCCCGAATCTTGCATGAGACCAAGCTCTGTCTCCATCTGCATGATGCTAAGCCCTGCCTCCATATTCGCATAAGGCTAAGCTCTGCCTTCATTTGCATGGGACTAATCCCTGTCCCGAATCTTGCATGAGACGAAGCTCTATCTCTATCTGCCTGAGGCTAAGCCCTGCCTCCATATTTGCATAAGGCCATCATTGCCTTTATATGTGCCGAGACTAAGTGTTGTCTCTCCGGCACTATCTATTTGCTCTTCTTTCGGGCTAAGCTCTGCCCTTAACCTCACAAGACTAAGCCTTGTCTTCTTGCTCTTAACATCATGTTATTGCATCTCATGCACTGAAATATCACCAACTTATCCAAAGGCGTCAAAGTCTAAAGGCATCATCCTCATAGCCGAAAGACACCATGCCATGTCCTAAGGATCTCTAAAAGTTGCATATCATTATTCAAAGGTGTCATGGTTCGGAGGCACCATTTTCATGGCCCGAAAACATCATTTCATGGCCTGTGAACCCCTCACTGAATAATTCATAGCCCAGGACATCATGGTCTAAAGACGTTATACTAACCGTCCGAAGACAATTCTCACGGTCCGAAGAGAATCTGCATCATGTTTAAATTTCCGCAAAAATATATGCTCGTAGTATCTCTTTACTTGTAGGTGACCGATAAGCAACCGTTATCCCAACATGAGCAATCCCGCCCCAGTTCCTACAAATTATCTCAAACCTGACCACTCACCATAACCATTCTTCACCTATCCCGAAATCTCATGATCGTCCTTGTGGTAACTTCATCGGTATACTCCACCAATGAATCCAGAACTACACACGGCCTGATTTATGTAAAACCAAGGATATGTAGGAAGCTCAGAAACCAGAGTGCGACCTAAATATCTCAAATCATCTCGCTCGGTCAAAATTGGCCATCATATCTTTACCCAACAACTCTTTCATCCTTCCCGGGTAAAGAGGGGCAGCTGTTGATACCCAATTTTTATAATATTTTATAAATGCATATATACCTTCAAAACTATGCATGAGCATCAATTAATTTTTTTCCACAATTTTTACATTTTTAAAGACTTTTTAATTTTATCCTAGTATTTTTATCATATAGACAATTACTAATTGCATCACCATTGGTTTTATGATAATTTTCTTGCCTAATTTTATCAATTATATTTACACTATGATTTAATTATTTTACAGATAGTCATTCTTAAATTTTAGGGTTATAATTGCAATAACTTTGCAGTAATAGCCCACGAGTGCATAATTACCTTATTTCACAAGAAAATGACCTTTTGTATTTTTATAATATTAGGTAATTATTTTAAATCAATTTTATGCATAAAAATAATTTTTTATCATTTATTAACTATTTTTAAAAATTATTTTATCAATTAAGCGGGTATTTAACAAATAGCCCTTTTTAATTTCTTCAATTTTTGGACCTAACCCCTCAAACCAGCTCAAAACCCCTCTAATATTCAACACTAATGTTGGCCCAAACCCCTTAGGCCCAAATATACACCTGCCAGACCCAATAACCCCCATTCAATCGTGGTCGTTGATCATTCAGATCAACGGTCCATATCCATCCTTACCATAATTAATCCTCACTTATCCCTCCTAACCCTTCTCATTTTTTTCCCTCACCCGCCGTCATCATTTCCCTCTTCTCTCAACTCTCTCTCGACCTAACCCTAGTTCTAAACACCGTCACCGGCAAAACCTCCCCCTTATGACGTTTCTATGCCTTCTTCGACCAAATCTGGTCTTCTACATGCCATGGCCATTCGATTTCTTGGATCCTTGAGAAGATCTCGAGGAACCCCAACTGGTTCTGGTTTGAAACATTTTTTATCAGCCTGTCTCAGGCTATTTTTCTGTCCCTGAGTAAAAACTTCTTCTTGTTTATTACGGATTTATGGGTTCTTTACCTACTATCTCTATTATTTTTCTGAAAACCCTAGTCCGTCATTGTCGATCCATCTCAGATCTGTATAGATGTAGGGTGATTCGAGCACTTTTACGTGATTTCCTTTAAAAATCTCCAGTTTAATTAAATATTCCAACTTTTTATCACTCTTCCTAAGGTAGGCTTCCTCCCAAACTGTTTTTAAAGATTTCTCTGAATTCTCAATGTTTGGGTATTTGTTTCTTCATCGTTTTGACTGATTTTCATACGGGTGTTCAAACCCTAGTCGATTCTGTGATGTACTGGTTTTCTTCAACTTCTATTTCAATATTTTTTATACCAGTTGTATTACTTTACTCTATCCTTTGAAATTAAACAATTTTTCATTGTTAAATCCAGTATTCGTGTGGTTTTGCCCTAATTAATCTCTGTTAGGGTTCAAACCTGCTTTCCGCCTAAGTTCTATATTTTTTGAGGTCTTACTTAGTTTAATTTCTATTCATGAAATTTGGGTGATTCTTTTGGTAAAACCAGTATTCCTTGAAGATCCTTTCTGATTATTCCATATTATTTTGCCTAGTTAAGTTTGTGTGCACATATCCTGTTGGTTTCCTTATTTGTAATTTTAATTGGTCACACTTACCTTAACTACTCGTCTGCATGATTTTGTGATTCGTACTAATCCTTTATTTGGTCTGATTTGGATTCTTGCCTTAATTAAACTCTCTTGTTGTTACTGTTGATCAATTACCCCTAATTAAGGGGTCTATTTCAGACTCCCTCATGTTAATTGATTCTATGACCCTATGATTTCCCTTAATTGACTGATTTCTGATTCTTTTACCTTATTTGTCTTACTCCTAAAGTTCTATAAATAAAATCTTGTTTACCTCTCAAACACAAACAATTTAGTTCAGAATACACAAACACACTAAAACTCTCGCTTCCTTCTCTGCTACTTGTGCTAATGTTGGTTTAGCCGGCTGAAAGCCAAGGCTAGGCAGTGGAACTCTACTTGCTTTACATTCTGCACTTTGCTTCCTTAACTGGTATGTTCTTATATCAATATCTTGGAAATTCAAATTATATGTGCTCCATAGTTGTTAAATCCATGCTTGTTTCCGCACTAGTTTAACTGATTATGTATTTCGTTGTTCCTCCTGTTTACTGCTTTGATCAGTATGCTTAAGTTTTTACCCTCACTCGTTCAATGTTTTAATCAGCATGTCTAGGTTTCAATATTTTTGTTTGCTATTTTAGCCAGCATGTTTACTTGAGCTCTTATCTATTTCCTTCAACTAGCATGCTCTTTTTAAATAATTCAGGCTTCTAATTTATCTGATTAATCACAATTGGTATGACTAATCCCGTGGGGTAGACCCTTGTCCTTAATATAGATGTTCCTGCATTCTACCACTATGCCCTAATGTCTACTATCACTTTAGCTTTAAGTATAATCTCCTTGACAATACTCTGAATCAGTTGTTTGTATTCTAACACTATGAGTTGGTCACTAGTCATCAATCAATCCTTTCTTGTTCTGTGTACTTGCTGATCAATTTGCTTCCCCTCTTATCCATGTTCATGTGTTTCTGATTAAGCTCCCTATGTTCCCAACCACACTGATCCCTGTTTGTGAACTTGTTTGGCTTCACTTAGAGTTAAGTAATAAATGACCTTGAATCTGGGCACTCTAGGTTTTGTGGTTGTGTGGTTGTTTGTTGAATCTCTAGTCTTCTTAGAATTGCTTCCAAAACTGTTTTCACTCTTAACATTTTTTCTAAAACTGTTTCCATTCCTAAAATACTTTTCACTCCTAAAGGTTTTACCTCTATTACCAAAATCTTCTCAACTATGTCAAGCACTCGCACTTCTACTCTTAGATTACTTAGGTTCTTCCCCTCCAGTGTGTGTACTGCCTAGGAATCCATGAGGTTCCTCCGAACTATGGCACATTGGTGCTGGCCCTTCCACACTGCACATAATCGCTTCCTTATTTTAAAAGATCTTGGTGTGAGCAATGCCCGGATTCCCTGTGGCCCTTGGGAACTTTGATGCACCAGGATACCCCCTTGATACTATGGACTATGGCATCTTGGACTGTTTTGAAGGCCTGGTATTTCCAGGTTCACTTTGGGCCTATTTTAGGCTCGCTATAGCGCAACTTATATTTTATTATGTATTTCGTTCATTTATGGTATGTAATAATAATCCTATATAAACAGATATTAGGGAAATTAGTAAAAGGGTAGGGATTCTTATAAGACTTTTGTGGGAAAAATGGGTAGAAATCATGCCATTAGGTCTATATTATGTTTACTCGCATTAGAAATCATGCTTTAGGCTTATACTATGTTTACTTGCATCAGAAACCATGATTTTAGGACCATTTGGCATACTAGAAACATGTTATAGGCTCATTACCTTATTTATCACGAAATTCTGCTTCTGCATAATCATGATCACTTAGAAATCATGTTATTAAGTTACTGCTGTAATTCTGCAAAATAAAATGTCTATTCTTTATGTGCATTACAAATCCGGCTTTAGGACTGTGTTTATATTTGTTTTAAACCATGTCCACATCGCCTAAATCAGTAACTATCATATCTATAAGAATGCTTAAAAGCAGCCCCAACGTATAGACACCATGTTATATGATAAAATATGCATGAAATCAAATTTTGTAATACTCAACATGTAGATCAGCATGCCTATAGGACTTAATAATTTTAAACGGTTCTAATTGATTCCTCGAACTCTGATCTCACTTAGACAACATGTTTATAGGGTATTACAGATCCACGCCTAGGCAAGCCTTAGGTAATTAAGGTCTTATAAAACTGTGAAACTAGTTTTGTTTATTTGCGACTGCCCAGATTCAACCGGTTCTAAAATTAGTAGGGAAACTAATTAGGTTTACACCACTTCACCTTAAAACAATACTGTATATTCTCTGCATGTTATGTTCCCGTAGATATCCTATTCTAGGACTTTCTGAAAATTCTCTAATCTGTGTTTGAGACGTGCTAATTATTTGCTTATTTGTTAAGGGAAACATGAGCCCTCTTAATTGTTTTCATACTTGACAGTCTTATATGTTCTTTGTTGTCTCTTAGATTTTCCCTTTTAAACACCTTAGGAGAGTCTAGAACTTCCTAAAATTAGAGGTCCTAACCACCTCCGGGACCACAAGGAAGGGATGGGTAATGCACGCTTAGAGTCCATCTAATTCAAAATCACTTATATAACCGCTAAGGGAAGGGTAATTGGGTAGTAAAAGGATATGATGACATGTGCGCTAATGTCACGTTTAACCCCTCTAGTTGAGGAAGGATTACCGGGCATTGTACGGGTGTGATACTCTAGGCTAATAACTTAGGACCCCCTATCTTATTTACATATGTGTGCTTAGACTGCTTACCTTTTAAACTCCTTTATCTTATTTACATATGTGTGCTCAGACCGCTTACCTTTTAAACTCCTTTCATCCTACTGACATATGTGTGCTTAGACTGCTTATCTGTTAAATGACTAATTTACTAAGTATGTTTGGCCGGACCCACCATCGTAGACCTCGAGGGGAGCCTAACACCTTCCCCTCAAAGTAATTTCAAGCCCTTACCCAATCTCTGGTTACGTAGATTGGTTCCATGAGTTACTTGCATTAGGTGCCCTAACGCACCATAAATCCATTAGGTGGCGACTCTTCACTTTCCATACCCCTCTCCCAAAAGGAAGGGAGTTTTTCCAAATAAATGTTGAAACCCGATTCCGCAAGGAAAAAAAGAGAGCGCGACAGCACGCTGCCGACACAAATTTCTTACTGTGCTCCATCTACATATGGTTCGACAGGCAGTCATTTGTGTTATCAGGCTCAATAGCCTTGTCAGAGAAAGGGTCGTTTCAAGTGTAGTGCCTTTAGTCATCTCAAGAGGGATTGCCCCAGACTTCTGAGTAGAGTCTCATAACAGAGCAGACATCTTATGGTTTCATCACCAATAGCTATACCACTCGTACAACCAGCTAGGGGTGGGGCTTAGTCGGTTCGAGGTTGACCTAGAGAGGGAGGTCAGTTAGGTGGCAGACTGGCCCATTGCTGTTCATTTCTAGCTAGGCCAAAGGAAGTTTCTTCCGACGTCATGATTAAAAGTATTATTTCAGGGTGCCGCATAGATGCTTCAATATTATTTGACCCTAGTTCCACTTATTCTTACGTGTCATCATTTTTTGCTCGTTATTTGGATATGCCATGTGATTCTCTTGATATTCATGTTCATGTATCTACAATGGTGGGTGAATCTATTATGGTAGATCCTATATACCAATCTTGTATTGGTTATCATTGAGGGTTATAAGTCTAGAGTTGATCTTTTATTGCTCAGTATTATAGATTTGAGGTAATTTTGGATGTGGATTGGTCATTTCAATACCATGCTATTTTTTATTATAACGCTAAGACTGTGACGTTGGGTATGCTGGGGTTGCCAAAGATGGAGTGGAGAGGTTTTCTTGGTCACACTTTTGGTAGAGTGATTTCATTCTTGTAGGCTCAACGGATGGCTGAGATGGGATGTTTGGCTCATTTTACCTTTGTGAGAGATGTTAGTGGTGACACTTTTACTGTTGAGTCAACTCCAGTAGTGAGGGAGTTCTTGAATGTGTATCCCACAGACCTACCGGGCAATGCCACCCGACAGAGATATTGATTTTAGTATTAATTTGGTGACGGACACTCAGCCAATCTCTATTCCACCATATCGCATATCACAAATGGAGTTGACGGAACAGTTACAAGAATTGCTTGATAAGGGTTTCATCAGGCCTAATGTGTCACCTTGGGGTGCACCATCTAATTTGTTAATAAGAAAGACGGTTCTATGAGGATGTGCATTGACTATAGGAAATTGAACAAGGATAGCAGTAAAAACAAGTATACACTATCACGTATTGATGATTTATTTGATCATCGTCAGTGTGCTAAGGTATTCTCGAAGGTTGACTTGAGATCGGGTACCATCGGCTGAAGATCATGGCTTCAGATATTTCTAAGATGGCTTTCAGGACTCATTATGGGTATTATGAGTTCTTGGTGATCATGAAAAACACACGACCTTGAATCCCCAGCTCAGCACACTCGATGTGATTGCAAAGAACACCTGTCAACAACACTATGTGATCGCGAGTCAAGCTTGTGATCAGGATGCACCGAACGCTAGATAAATATCTACAACTTCAAACTTGATTTCAGATGCGCCAAAATATCCCTAGCCCGTAGGTCCCAAACTAAACAGACCAGTAACTCCCAAAGAATCATAGGAACTTAATTGGAAAATAGCAAAACAAGAAAGGGGGTGATACAAAGAAAAGGCCTTCAAAGTGATGAGTTGTTTATGGAGTTTGAACTAATAATACTTTAAACTTCATGTATAAACTCCACTAGCCATTCTTGGATTTTTTTGTGTGTTTTAGTTAGGGCTTTATTTTTGTAAATATGTTACTGTGTCGAAAGAGTGCTAAATATTAATTAGTTTTAAAATAGTGGTTAAAGTTTAGTTGTCGGTGTTAAAAGTGGCTATTTGCCAAATTTTTCCTCTTTTAACACCTTTGTTTTAATGATGATATTTCAGCTAACTTGTACTCGCTTCATTAAAACAATAAGTACAATAATATTTGGCAACATGTTTTAAAAGAGAAAACTACGCATAAGTACAACCCACGCATATACACTGCAACATAATAGCCCTTTTATGTTCTTTTATTCTGCATATATCTTAATGTGCGAAAATTCTGTCCTTCTTCCCAAGTTCATATACATTACTATTCCAACAACAAAAAATGCAAAACGATATACCATACAGCTCGAAAACCTTAAACTCTCTTCTTCTCCAAGTTTCAAATACCAAAAATCAAACACAAAAATTTAAAAAATTACCGCAAATTCTTGATTGGCTGAAAAATCAACAAGAAAAGTCAATTTTATACATAAATTGTTTGAGAAAAAGTTAAAAAACACAAAGAAAAATTTAAATTTAAATGTTAGCTGTACATGTGCATTGCATGTATAATGATGTATAACTTTGTATAAATTTTTATATGGAATATATTGTTTACCTCGAAAATAGATAACAATAATATTTGATTTGTGGTTCTAAAACTATGTGATTTATTCCAATACTAGTAAATAGGCAAGAAATATTAAGTGTAAATGAGAAGAAATGATGAACCAAACTAGTGTTCTCAAAGGAATAGGGACCTCGAGCTCGATAGCCTCGGGGGTCTCGAGGTGAGTTAAGAGAAAAAAAGTATGAACAATTAATTAAGAGCAATAAAGCTGAAGAACAATTGTTGAGCACAGTAAACGAGAAAAGTAGAGTAGAATGTTCTATTGGCGGTGAGTGATCCTCCTTTTACAAATGATTGGGCCCCCCTTTGTATAGGAGGGGAAAATTCTAATATGGTATATTTCTAATTATGACAAAGAATTCTATTGGTACAACTGTATAACAACCTAGTACAGACTTGTACTAGCTCGTACAAATCTTGTCCCACAATTTACGTCCTGATCCACGTGCCATTGAGAGATTCCTGCTATTTCTTGAGTGTCATCGAAATTGGAGGTAGGCCATGCCGGATCTTTGATTTCATCCCTCGAGGCATGTGTTCTTAAATCGGGCTTGATCTTTACTTCGAGTGGCCCGAACACGAAGTCAGGGTATAATTCAGACCTCGAAATCGGGCTCTCCGATTCTGACCGTATACAGATAGTCCCCGCGTTTCTTAGAATGAAATGAAAAGAAACATTTTGAATTCCCGAAGTCCTTTATGATGGCATTATTCCTTTGACGTAAGTGTTGAAATGACCTAAGCATCCTGTCGGTTCTCTTCCCCAAAAGCATTGAGTGCACGTCAGAGCCGATCGACCATCAATATCAATGAACAATCGCCGCCTTTCTCTATATATACTTGTTTTCTCTTCTTATCAAGAACTTTTCTACCTTGAAACGCCTATTTTCCTCTATAAGTTTCCTTTTCACCACCAGTTCCTCCGCCGTATTAACTCAAATCCTCGTCGGTTCAATCATTTATTTCTTCTTCTTCTAAAGAGCCAATGGCAAAAACTTCCAAGTCCGTTCGTCAGAAAGAAGGAACCTCCACTTCTACTTCCTATCCGGAAGGTGGTAAACTGCCATCACTTCATGAGATCGTACCGAGCAATTTTTCCTTAAAGAAGGACTTTATAATCGAGAACCCTCCCGACGTCCTCGGCCATCGAGAGCATGCATCGAGATATATAAGATCAATTGAGGAAAGATACCTTTATGCTCTGAGGAGGGAGTGCAAATGGGGAGAGGAGGTCATTCTGCAAATACCTTCCCGCGAAGAGGACATCACAACCTATGTAAAGGGGTTCCTGAATGTGTATACATACCCCTTTACGTTGGGTCCCCTCGACCTGCTCGTGCTTAAATTCTGCCGAAGCTATCAAGTCACCTGGGCAAAATTCACTGTGCCTTTGGCGGATCATGATAATTATGAGGTTCTTCGTCGAGAAGGCCGGGTTCGAGTTCACCCTCAACCACCTCATCAGATTATATCGACCTCACCATTTCCTAGGTTTGATCAACTCCAACGCCGAATGACCAAGTCCTTCCTCGCCAGTAACGATGAAGACAAGGATCGAGGTTGGATGAGCGATTCATCCGGGTGAGGACCATTGATGTTATTCCTAAGGAGTTCCTGTCGTTCCCCAAGAAATGGAACTTCGAATGTGAGTGGAGTTCTTTGCTTTAGTTCTTTCTATAATTTTTGCTAAGCTTAGCACAATTATTCCTTTTCCTTTTTCAAAGCGGTCCCATGTATGCGTAATGTAGTACTCGACCTCGAGGACTGGGTCGAAAAACTAGCTGCTACTCCATCGTATGACAAACGCAAGTGGGGGGACTTGTCGAAGGTAAAGTGGTAGGGAAACACCACGGTTTGTGTTATAGTATTTTTTTCCTTATTAAGAATACCTTTCTTCATGTGACCTAATTCCTCTGTCGTAGGTATTTGTGAGTTATCCGAGATGAGGCCGCCTCCTTCTCGGGGAGGAAGCGAGATCTTCGACTTCAAATCCAAAGAAGTACAACAAGAGAAAAAAGTCTTCGAAGATGGAGGACACTCAAAACAAAACAGAGCATGCTCTAGAGCGCAAGAAGAGTGTCGTAGTCAAGGTGGATATTGACTCGGTCCACTAGTATATGGATGATCAGGGCAACGAGGTGGAGGTCTTGACATTTGTAGCTCGAACCAGAAAATCTATCGAGGCTATCAAGCCTGCTGAGACCGGAGCCATGAGTCATGAAGAAGTGACTTCGATAGAAAGAAGGGGCGAAGGCCCTGCTTCGCCTGATGTAGTGACTGTTTCCAAGACTTTTGGGAATACTCCAAAAGGAGCAAGCTTCGGAACCTATCGCTTCCGGCCTACTCCAAGGATGCTATTAGGGATGCTCGGAACTTGAAGATGCCCGAGTAAGGTGGAGTCCCAAATGAAGCCGACCAGTTCCATGGTTGCTTTGCCGGGGTTGATGAAGCCGAGCTAGCGGATTTAAACTAAATCTTCGAGGAGGCCCAACGCCTCTTCTCGGTTGTAAGTTCCTTGAACGTGTTGAAAATTTTTCAATGTCGTACTTTCTTCTCTTGTCTAATCGATCCTTCTTTTCTGTAGGCCTTCGACAAATTTAAGACCGAACTGCATCATTGTGAGGCCGAGTTGCGTAGATCTTCGAACGAGGAGAAAACCCTCAGGATTATTTGTGACAAGAAGGAGGAAGAACTGAAGCATCTTCGATCGGAGTTGGCCAAATCTCGTGAATACGAGGACGAGTTACAGAAGCAGGTAACCTCCGTTCTGAAAAAATAAGGGCTCCATCTCCCGTCTTCGGAGGCTAATACTTCAATGTCTCAGCTGCAGCAAAAGGTAGAGATACTTGAGCGCCTTCATGGTGAGGTCAATCAAGTCACCTCTGAGTGTAATAAATGGAAGGCAAAGATGGAGAACCTTGCTGGGGCTAAGAATGATGCATTGGAAAAAGTAACAGCCCTCGAGATTCAACTTCGGAATGCTCAAGAGAGCAATTGCTTAAGGCTGGCAAAATAGCCGAGCTCGAGGCTAGTCTTGCGAAGGACGAGGACAAAGTTGTGGAGGTCCAGGCCGAATCCAGATAAATTCAAACCAAGGCTGACAGGACGGTGGCCATCTATTTGAAGGATGCTGCCGATGCTCAGATAAAGTTGAGAGGGGCTGCCGGCTGAGAGAAACGAAGCAATGATTATGCCCTCGAAGAGGTCCATGCTAAGGGCTTCAATCTTTGTGAGGAAATAAATCAAGCTAAGGCAGATGAGGCGGATGCCAAATTTGTCCTTTTCTCTGACGTTGATGATGAAGATTATGAAGAGGAGTAGGTTGACGAAGAGGCCACTCCAGGGGAAGAGGCTGGTCCCGAGGGAGTAACTAGTCCGGAGAAAGCTGTTGGCCCGGGGGGGATGCCCCCCTGGTGTAGGTAGAAGTTTTTCTATCTTTTTGTACTTTGTTGTTTTGCAGAACTCCTGTGTAATACCTTCTGTAGAAACCTTTGTCTTAAAAGTTTGCTTGATTTTTGATGCTATAATCTTTGAGCGTTGGTTCAAATTCGGGGCAGAGTAAACCCTCAAGTTTTGTGTTACGATCAATGATTGATAATAGGTTACCACCTAAGGTTCGATATTTGAGCTGGGCTTTAGCTCAGGAATTTTGAGTCCGAGCTAGGCAAGCTCTCGAGCATGGTGTGCTTCGGCCTTTAAGCCCTTTAAGTATTGGCCCTTAGGCTTTAAAATATCGGCCCTTAGGCTCTTTAGATTGGCCCTTAATCTCTTTTAGGTTGGCCCTTAGGCTCTAAAATATCAGCCCTTAGGATCTTTAGATTGGCTCTTAGGCTCTTTTAGGTAGGGCCAATTCGACCTCTAAAATGGCTATAAATTTTCCCTCTTTCTGGCTAAAGACTTAGTGGGATTTTTGGTATGTTTATTATTCATGTTTGATTTTTCTAAGGTTCGATTGATTGTAACCTCGTTTGTAAGTCGATATGTAATGATAATTGAATACCTCTAGGGTTTTTTGAAGGCTGGTATTATCGAAGCCTCCACATTATTCGAGGGATGATTTTATCGAAGCCCTTTATAGTTTTCTTTTGCTAAGGGTAGCCTGGTTTAATCGGTTTTTTGAATTATTTGGAGGCCTTTAGTTTTTATGGCGGAAGTCGGACGTCTCTGAGCCGCATTATTTCGGCCGTAGCCTTTTCATATAACCGTAGTCTTTTATATGGCAGTAGCTTTTGGTCCCCGAGTGTGGTGGACTTGGCCTTAATATCAAGGGGATGCCTCATTGAGGTCTTATGAGTTCGAGTATGCCTCATTGAGGTCATATGAGTTTGAGCATGCATCTTTGAGGTCTTATAGGTTTGAGTGTGCCTCTTCGAGGTCTTATAGGTTCGAGTTCGATGACTCGATACGTTGATTGTCGATGACTGTTGGGGATGCCTCTTTGAGGTCTTATGAGTTCGAGTATGACTCATTGAGGTCATATAGATTCGAGTTTTCGATGACTCGATGACAGTATTCAAGTATTCGGATGCATTTAAGGTTTTGGCCGTTGACCCGTTTCATTTAGAAATATAAATGCAAAAATGGTAGACTTATTTCGGGCACGAAGTGTTTTCATATAATGACAGTGCTTCTTTGAATGATTGATACATGCGTACATGTTTTTTCTTTGAGGGCTCGACTTCTTTATATGGACACAATTCATTTGACCGTTTGGCTCATTACATCATTTTCCTATCGAGGACCTCTTGACATGAATTATTTTCTTCGAAAATGTAACCTCCGAGGGTGATGCCCCCCAGTATTCGAGATTGATTGAAAAGAAGCCTTGAATACTTTTGAGTTTTCCTTAGGTAGAATATAGGTGTTTCCTCGTTAAAAACCTTGCCGGTAAAACCCATTTGGGATAAAACTCGTTCTAAAGGAAAAAGAGTGCAACACATGCTTTAAAACCCAAGGTCTTTGAGCCGAAGGATGCTTCGATATCTCCAATCGAACACCTGTAAGGAGTTAGTACGAAATATAAATGAAAAGGGGAGAAGGTCATACCTCAACAGTAATAGCGTTTGAGTAACTATATATTCCAATTGTTTTCTAGTTGCTCGCCTTCCATTGTACTAAGTTTGTAGGATCCTTTGCATATGACTCCGAGGTCACATTATGGACCTTCCCAATTAGGGCCTAATTTCCCTTTATTTGGGTCTCGAGTATTGAGGTGACCCTCCTTGAAACTAAGTCCCCGACTCCAAGGTAGTGAAGGTTCATCCTTCTATTATAGTACCTCTCGATTCTTTGTTTTTGAGCAGCCATTGGAACTAATGCAGGTTCACGTTTTTCATCTAGTAGCTCGAGGGAAGTGTTCGTGGCCTCATTGCTCGAATCCTCGGTGGTATGCTAAAACCTAACGCTCGGTTCCCCGACCTCGACTGGGATCAATTCCTCGGACCCGTACACCTAAGAAAATAGGGTCTCCCCCGTGCTTGACTTCGACGTGGTTCGATATGCCCATAGCAACTCGGGCAATACTTCTCTCCATTTCCCCTTCTCATCATCTAACCTCTTCTTTAATTTTTGGATGATGATTTTATTTGTGGACTCGGCCCGACCATTTGCACTTGGGGTGATAAGGTGCTGATAGAATCCTTTTTATTTTATGGTCCTCGAGGAATTTTGTTACTTTGCTGCCGATGAACTGCTTCCCATTATCGCATGCTATCTCGGCGGGTATCCAGAACCGAGATATAATGTGGTCCCATATGAAGTCAATGACTTCTTTTTCTCTTATCTTCTCAAAGGTCTGTTCTTCTACCATTTCGAGAAGTAGTCAGTCATAAACAAAACAAACTTAGCTTTACCTGGCGCTGTTGGTAGGGGGCCGACGATGTCCATTACTCATTTCATGAATGGCCACGGGGATAGAACCGAATGGAGTTGTTCACTGGGCTGATGGATCATTGGTGTGAATCTTTGGCATCTTTCGAACGAACTCCTTGGTATCTTTTTCCATGCTATCCCAGTAATACCCAACTCTGATCACCTTACGAACCAAGGAATTGGCACCGGAGTGGTTTCCACAAGTGCCTTCATGGGTTTTTCGTAGTATGTAATCAGTGTCCCCCGATCCCAAGCACACTGCCAGTGTTCCGTCGAAGGTCCTTCTATATAATGTTCCATTTTCATCGAGCGAGAATTGAGCTTCTTTGGTTCGGAGGGCCCTCGATTCTTTTGGGTCCGAGGGGAGCTTCCCATACTTCACTTATTCGATGTACTCATTCCTCCAATCCCATGTTAGAATTGTTGAGTTGATTCCCGCATGGCCTTCTTGGACCACTGACCTCAATAATTGGACAGCAGTCCCCAAGACGATATCATCTTCTTCGATCGATGACCCCAGATTTTTAAGAGCGTCAGCCTCACTATTCTGTTATCGAGATACATGGACCAGTGTCCACTCTTTGAAGCGATGCAACGTCACTTGATGTTTGTCTAAGTACCTTTGCATTATCTCTTCTCGAACCTCGAAGCTCCTGCTTACTTGCTTTACTACCAAAAGAGAGTCGCACTTTCCTCGATGACCTCTGCTCCCAGGACTTTGGATAGTTCGAGACCTGCAATCATGGCCTCATACTTGGCCTCATTTTTAGTGAATTTCGAAGTTCTTATAGATTGTCTAATGATGCTTCCCATAGGCCATTTTAGAACTATACCGAGACCGAACCCTTTCACATTCGAGGCGCCGTCTGTGAAGAGGTTCCATACCCCCGATGATGTGCCCGTTTTTAGCAAGAGTTCCTTTTCTACTTCGAGCACGAGGGCAGGCGTGAAATCAGGCACGAAGTCTGCCAAAATTTGAGACTTGATGGTCGTTCGGGGTTGATATTCGATATCATATCCCCCAAGCTCAATGGCCCATTTGTCCAATCGGCCCGATAATTCGGGCTTGTGCGAGATATTTCAAAGTGGATATGTAGTCAATACACATATAGGATGACATTGAATATATGGCTTTAACTTCCTAGATGCATTTGTTAATGCAAGGGCTAATTTCTCTAAATGCGGGAACCTGGTTTCAGCATTTCCTAGGGTCTGAATTACATAATAGATAGGAAATTGCGTACCTTTCTCTTCTCAAACCAACACGCCACTTACCGCTACTTCGGAGTGTGAAGCAAGGGCGGGCTCGAGAGATACCGTTTTAATTCTTCCAAGTCGTGTTGACACTCTGGAGTCCATGCGAAGTTGTTTTTCTTCTTGATTAGGGAGAAGAAATGATTGCTCCGATCTGAAGACCTCGATATAAACCAGCCTAAGGAAGATATCCTTCCGGTTAGCCGTTGCATGAATTTGATATTGTTTACGACGGTGATTTCTTCGATGGCTTTGATTTTATCGGGGTTGATATCGATCCCCCTATTCGACACCATGAAACCTAAGAACTTTCCCGAGCGACTCAGAAAAAACACTTCTCGGGGTTTAGTTTCATTTTGTACTTCCTTAAGATATCGAACGTTGCCTGCAAATGGGTCAAATGGTCCTCTGTGCATAGGGACTTAACTAGCATGTCACCAATATAATTTGCCTATTTGGTGTTCGAACATTTTATTAACTAAGCATTGATATGTAGCTCCTGCATTTTTTATCCTGAAGGGAATTACATTATGGCAATATGTACCATACTTCGTGATAAACAAATTCTTATTCTAGTCCTCCGGGTTCATTTGAATTTAATTATGCCCGGAGTAGACGTCGGGGAAAGTAAGGATCTCGTGGCCAGCCGTGGCATCGATAAGACGGTCGATGTTAGGTAGTGGGAAGGAATCTTTAGGGAATGAGTTTTTCAAATATTTGTAGTCTACAGACATTCTAAGTGTATTTCCCTTTTTAGGGACTATCAATACATTAACTAGCAGTTCGAGATATTTTACTTCCCTAATGGATCCTATTTTGAGAAGTTTTGTTACCTCCTCTTTGACGAAGGCATGTTTTACCTCGGACTGAGATCTCCTCTTTTGCTTCACTGGTTTAAAACTGGGATCGACACTTAGTCGATGGGTGGTTATCTCCGGTGGGATCCCTGTCATATATAAGTGGGACCAAGCAAAGCAATTAATGTTATCAATAAGGAATTGAATGATTTTTCCCTGAGTTCGGGTTTTAATACCGTTCCCAGGTATACCTTTTGTTCTGGCAGGTGCTTGACCAATACCATATGCTCGAGCTCCTCGATAGTGGACTTCGTCGCATTTGACTCCTCGGGGGCGATAAAGGCTCGAGGGGTAAGGAAATCTTCTCGTCCTTGATCACCTGATCTTCGATCAACTATTCCTCAGGCTTAACCGATGGCATGGGCTGTGATTGCTATTTGGCTACCTATTTGTCCTTTGACTTTTTTGATGTGGATGGTGTCAATACCGGTGCCAAGTCGTGCATTGTGAACATCTCTTTGGCCACATTCATCTCTCCATAAATTGTTTTCATGCCATCCTTTGTTGGGACTTCATCATTTGATGAAGGGTTTATGGCACTGGCCTCATGATATGGATCCACGGCCTTCCATGTAAAGCATTATACCTCATGTTACCTTTGATGACATGGAATTTGGTGTCTTGTATGGTTCCAACCACGTTTACGGGGAGGATGATTTCTCCCTTCGTTGTTTCACTCGCCATGTTGAATCCATTCAAGACTCGAGAGGCGGGTATGATTTGGTGGAGCAGCCCGAGCTGCTCCACGACCCTTGATATGATTATATTTGCTGAGCTACTTGGATCCACGAGAACACGTTTAACTTGAACTTTACTGAAAAGGATAGAAATTACCAGTGCATCGTTGTGAGGCTGAATTAAGGCCTCGACGTCTTCGTCGCTGAATGTGAAAGTGTCCTCGGGCATGTAGTCCCGAGTCCGTTTCTCCCTTGTGATAGATACTTTGGTAAGTTTGAATATGGGCCCCTGTGGGACGTCAACTCTGCCGATGATCATGTGAATGACATGTTGGGGCTCTTCCGGTTCATTTTTCCTGTTTATATCTCTTTCTTGGAAATGGTTCTTGGCCCGTCGCTGAGAAATTCTCGAAGGTGCCCTTCGTTGAACAATCGGGCTACCTCCTCTCTAAGCTGCCTGCAGTCCTCGGTCCTATGACCATGAGTACCATGATAGTTGCACATTAAGTTAGGATGGGCTTGGGCCATCTGGTGTCTCTAATTTTTCCAATGGTTGAAACGATGCCTAAGGCATCGACGCTGAAGTTGTATTCTGATAATCAGGGTGCCTCCACTGGCCTCGAGTGCCTACCGAACTCGGTCTTACTTATGAGTGTAAAGACCTGTAAAATTTCTTAACTAAAAACAATGACCGAATAGGTCTCCATGTTTTTATAACTGTGGCAATTCTTAAAACGGCCCTTTTTGAAGTAAAAAGCACCCCGAGACTTAAAAGATGAAATTTTCTAAAATTGCACGGATCTGCGGTCCACTATGCGATCGCAGATCAGGTATGCGGACCGCATAGTGGTCGCATACCTGGACAGTCTGCTGTCCAATTTGAGGACAGCTATGCGGCCCATAATGCGATCGCATTTCATGAATGCGAGCAGCATAGCTGTCGCATCCCTACACCTTCATTTTTGTGGAGGAGGTTATGTGACGCACTATGCGATCGCATTACAGGTATGCGGACCGCATACTGGTTGCATACCTGAGAGTCCGGTTCCCCTTTTTGCTCATTTGAGGGCCATTTATGCGACAAGAATGCGGAGCGCATACCAGGAATGCGATCCCATTCCGTACCGCATTTCCTGCTTTGGGGTTTTTAATTTATAATTTTTATACCTGACCCCAATCTAATAAAGCACTTACCCCCTTTAATTTTAACAAGTATCTGAATAAAATAGAGAGAAGGGAGCGTGAGTTTAGTGAGATAAAGTCTTCTTCTTCATCAAATTGGTCTATCATCTCTACTCAGGCCCAAAAATTATCAAGTAATCTTCATCTTCTTCACCATAAGAGGTAAGTCTTCACCCCATTTCCCCAAATTCTCAGATTTTAGTTAGAATAGAACACACATAGGTTGGTTCTTGAAGAGGAAAGTTATGACCTTGCATGCATGTGAATAATATACTATAACCTAACAAACGGAAGTAGGCTAGGGCAACCTTTCACTAAAAAGGAAGCTAGTTAATCTAAAGGACCATATAGTACTTGATAAATGCCCAAATGAGTTTAAGGTTCCTAACTCTAAATTTGAATGTGTCACATTGTAAATTATATTGAAGGCGTTAGAAGGTCCGGTGATTTGGGATAGAAATTTGAGGGAAATTCCAACTCGAGGTATGTATGGCTAACTTTAATCTTTGTAGAGTCACCTTGTTAGTGTCTGAGCATTCGGTATGAGTTCCTTGCTTATGCATATGTGAAATTATAGTTCTGGTGTTGAGGCGTAAGATTGTCTTAGTTGATTTTCATGCCACCATGCTATGTGAGATTGTGAAAGGTTATTCTTTGTGCTTACTTTATTATGTGCAAAACTCGTTAAATGCTTGAACATATTGGGATGAAAGGATTTTCTACTGAATGCAAGAAATGATAACGAACCCAATTGTTGAATTTATCTAAGTGCTAAAGGTTGTGTATTAAATGATGGGAATGAATTGTAGATTGATTTAATTGAGCTAAATGACTATGGCAATACCGTATGTGACTCATTGTTTGGTAAGGATTATTGTGCCCTTGATTCCACTTGGTTATTGGTTGTTATAAATTTATACTCTTGATGATGAAAATCCTTGTGATTGAATTGATGGTTGTTGTTGCTATAAATTGTGATGTACGGTGGGATCAGGTTGCGCGCCCGCAACAAAAGAAATAAGGGTGAAATGTGATTGTACGGTGCGATCGGGTTGCGCACCGCAACAGAAGAAATAATGTTGAGAAGTAATAAGGGTGAAATATGATCGTACGGAGGGATCGGGTTGCGCGCCGCAACAGGGGAACAATTAAAATAAGAAACTGTGGAAACTTCATTTGTGATTCTCTGTATCTCTGTGCAATATTTGTTTGGTTTCTTTAACTGCTTTTTATATGTGTATTGTTTGATTTTACATAGAGTAAAGTTTGTTCATACATACTAGTACTATTCCATGGTACTAATGTCCCTTTTTCCGGGGGTGCTACATCTTTTATATGGATGTAGGTGGTCCTATAGCAGGTAGCTCCGACCGCCGATAGTGGTGCCTCCTCTTCATCCCTTTAGTGGTTCTAGTGAGCCCCATTCCCTCTCGGGGCCGTATGTAGACTGTATCATTCTCTTTTGTATATGTTATGTCTTTAAAGGTATAGTCGGGGCCTTGTTGCCGAAAAGTCTATGTAAACTCCTAGTACTCTTAGAGGCTCCGTAGACATTATGTAGGTTGTATATATGTATTTTGGGTAGTTGTCGTACTCGCTCGAATCACGACCTCGTATCGGGGGTGTTGTATTTTAAAATGTATATTTTGGGGAAAATTAAATGTTGAAAATGTTAAAAGAAGAAAGGGATTTATGTTGTAAACGCATGCTTTGATTCTATTTTGCTGTTTTACCTATAAAATGTACATTATGAACACGGGGAAATGCGTTGGGTAGGCAAGCCAATCCAGGTCCTCTTGACCGAGCTCCTCCGATTAGGCACAGATCTCGCCCCTCGGTTTTGGGGCGTGACAAA
Organism: Nicotiana knightiana; assembly: GCA_005239525.1. Taxonomy (NCBI): domain Eukaryota; kingdom Viridiplantae; phylum Streptophyta; class Magnoliopsida; order Solanales; family Solanaceae; genus Nicotiana; species Nicotiana knightiana. The sequence continues at coordinate 39,044 of ML415205.1, forward strand.
CTTGGTATCAGAGACTAAGGTTTCTAAAAGTGTCCTAGGATGTCTCGGAGTCGTATCTAGTAGAGCCCTTCTTATCGGTGTGTTGTCGACCATATCTATAATTAGGAGGCTGCATGGACATATAGGAAAAATACCTTTTATTGTTATTCTGTATCGTGCGATGTGGTGGAAGGTGAGGTTTTCTATCTCTAATTCGTGCATTGTTCCAATTTTAAGTAAATGGCACCCAAGAAGAGAGCCCGACTCGGCCTAGAGGCCAATGCCACCGAGTGGTCGTAAATTCCTTATCTGATGGTGCGGGTGAGAATGACTCCCCGACCCTGAATTTGCCTGACTCTTCCATCCCAGGCCAGGCTATTCCTATTCCTGCTCCAGCGGAGGGTGCTACAGGCCCTCCCGCTGATGTTCCTGATCCTTCCTCAGTTCCAGCTTCCGGTCCCGGTATTTCTGATGGGGACCTCAGGGGAGCTATACAGATGTTGACTCAGCTAGTGGCCTCCCAGGCCCAAAGATCAAGTGTTTCCCCTGAGTCCTCTAGTGAGCAAGAGGATTCTTCAAGTTCCAGGGTCAACCAGTTTCTGCAGTTAGCCCCTCCGGAGTTAACAGGCACCGACCCAGAGGCCGACCCTCAGGATTTTATAGATGAGATGTACAAGACTCTTCGGGTTATGAAGGCTACAGAGACAGCAGGGGTTGAGTTAGCTTCCTATCATTTGAGGGGAGCGACGTATTCGTGGTTTGAGATGTGGGAGGATTCCCGTGGGGAGGGGAGCCCTCCGGTGAGGTGGGATGAGTTTGTAGGTGCTTTCATGGATCATTTCTTGCCTGCCGAGACTATGGCAGACCATGCTACAACAACATGAGTGTGTGGGAGTATCATATGGAGTTCGTGCGCTTGTCCAAGTATGCTGTCCACATGATGCCGACTATTTAGGCTAGAGTTCGCCGGTTTGTTCAGGGCCTTGGTCCCTTGGTTATCAATGAGGCTACTACAAATGCCTTCCATTCGAATATGAATTATGGGAAGATCGTGGGATTCGCCCAGGATATCGAGGCTCGAAAATTGAAGATAAGAATGGAGAGAGAGAATGGTAGTAGGGCCCAGTCAGCGGGCACCCCTGGGAGTTCAGTTGCAGGCGGAAGATCAGCCTTTGGGAGAGGGTCATCAGGGCCATCTCAGTCCTATGCTCAGTCCTGAGCCAATGCGCCGCCATCAGGGTACAGTTATCAGCAAGGATGTCGCTTTGGACCAGGTTCAGACAGCAGGAGATTCCATCAGTCAGGTCGTTCAGGTGGGAGGTTCCAGCAGAAGCGGAGGGCCCCATGCCCTAAGTGTGGGAGGTTTAATTCTGAGCCTTGTTACTTGGATATACCGGTATGCTATAGATGCGGAGAGAGAGGCCATGTTCAGCGAGACTACCGTGCACCCAGTCAGGGCACGGTAGGGGCACTGCTCAGCAATCCAGTTCGGTAGCCGCTACATCTTCAGCACGCCCTCCAGCCTGCGGCCCTCCATCTCCGGCAGGGCGCAGTGCAGCTAGAGATAGGGCATGGGGTCAAGGGAGACCTAGTCGATTCTATGCTTTGAGTGGTCGCCAGAGTGCGAAGGCTTCTCCAGGTGTTGTCACAGGTATTCTGACTATTCAAACACACGATGTTAATGCTCTTATTGATCCCGGGTCTTCTTTGTCATATGTTACTCCATTTATTGCTTCAAGTTTTGGGGTAGAACCCGAACAACTTCACGAGCCGTTCTCTGTGTCGACTCCGGTTGGTGATTCTATTAAGGCCGTGCGAGTCTTCGAATTGTGTTGTCACGGTGTGTGGTCGGGATACCACGACCGATGTTATTGAGCTAGGGATGGTATATAGCGATGCTATCATGGGGATGGATTGGATCTACTCGTGCTTTGCTAAACACGATTGTCGAACCAGAATTTGTAGCTCGAGTTTCCTAAGGAACCAGTTATTGAATTGAAGGGGAATGATGTTGTGCCAAGAAGCAGGTTTATTTCCTACCTTTAGGTCTCAAAGATGATCAGGAAGGGGTGTATCTACCACTTGGTCCGGGTTACGGACACCACTTCAGAGGTGCCTGCTCCCGAGTCTGTGCCTGTCGTGAATGAGTTTCTTGAGGTTTTTCCGGATGAGATTCTTAGGATTCCACCAGATAGAGAAATTGATTTCGAGATTGATGTATTGCCAGATACGCAGCCAATATCTATTCCACCCTAAAGGATGGTGCCGGCAGAATTGAGGGAGTTAAAGGAGCAATTGAGGGACTTTCTAGAAAAGGGTTTCATTAGGCCTGGTGTATCGCCTTGGGGCGCACCAGTTCTTTTTGTCAGGAAGAAAGATGGATCGCTTCGGATGTGCATTGATTATCGGCAGCTTAACAAGTTCACCATCAAAAACAAGTACCCATTGCCTCGGATAAATGATTTTTTCGACCAATTACAAGGCGCTAGGTTCTTCTCGAAGATTGATTTACGGTCCGGGTACCACCGGTTAAAGATCAGGGAATAGGATATTCCTAAGACTGCCTTTAGGACTCGTTATGGGCACTACAAATTCTTGGTAATGTCTTTCGGGCTAACCAACGCCCCAGCATCTTTTATGGATCTTATTAATCAGGTTTTCAAACTGTTTCTTGACTCTTTCGTGATAATATTCATCGACGATATCCTTGTTTATTCGCGAAGTCAGGAAGATCATGCTAATCATCTCAGGGTAGTTCTGCAGACCCTACATTAGCACCAGTTGTATGCAAAATTTTAAAAATGTGAGTTTTGGCTAAAATCAGTCACCTTTTTGGGACATGTTGTTTCCAGGGAAGCGATTCGAGTTGATCCCCAAAAGATTGCAGCAGTGAAGGATTGGCCTAGACCAACGACCCCAATGGAGATCCGCAGTTTCTTGGGTTTAGCTGGATATTATCGGAGGTTCGTGGAGGGATTCTCTACTCTCGCCTCCCCATTGACTAAGCTGACGCAGAAAGCAGTTAAGTTCCAATGGTCCGATGCTTGTGAAAGGAGTTTCCAGGAATTGAAGTCAAGACTGACTTCGATGCCGGTATTGACCTTGCCAGAAGGTACAGAGGGGTTTGTGGTGTACTGTGATGCTTCGAGGGTTGGTTTGGGATGTGTGTTGATGCAATGTGGTAAGGTAATAACATATGCTTCAAGACAACTCAAGAATCATGAGAAGAATTATTCGACGAATGATTTGGAGCTCGCAACAGTTGTGTTTGAATTAAAAATCTGGCAACATTACCTTTATGGGGTCCATGTGGATGTGTTCACAGACCACAAGAGTCTCCAGTATTTATTCAAACAGAAGGAGTTGAACTTAAGGCAGCGGAGATGGTTCGAATTGATCAAGGATTATGACATGAATATTTTTTACCATCCGGGGAAGGCGAATGTGGTGGCCGACGCTCTTAGTCGGAAATCCATGGGTAGCTTGACTCATTTGGAAGCAGATCAGAGGCCTCTAGCTCGGGAGGTTTATTAGTTGGCCAGTCTCGGGGTCTGTCTTTCGGCCCTAGATGAAGGGAATGTTGTGGTGCGTAATGGAGTGGAGTCTTCACTCGTAGCGGAAGTCAAGGAAAAGCAAATTTGGGATCCAGCATTGGTGCAGTTGAGAGAAGCAATTCTGAATCACAATACTACATCAGTTTCACTCGGCAATGATGACGATGTTTTGCGGTGTTAAGGGAGGCTATGTGTTCCGGATGTGGATGATCTTTCGGAGACAGTTATGGCAGAGGGTCACAATTCCAGATATTCCGTACACCCAGGTTCTACAAAAATGTATCACGATCTCAAGGATATTTATTGGTTGAATGGTATGAAGAGGCGTGTGGCGGACTTTGTGGCTAAGTGCCCAAATTGTCAGCAAGTGAAGGCCGAGCATCAAAGGCCTGGTGGGCTAACACAGCTTATGGAAATACCAATGTGGAAATGGGAGATGATCAATATGGACTTCGTGGTAGTGTTACCTCGCACTCAGCGCAAGTCCGTCTCAATTTGGGTAATAGTGGATCGACTCTCAAAGTCAACGCATTTCTTGCCAGTCAAGTCCACCGTTACTGCAGATCAGTACACTCAGTTGTATATCAACGAAATAATCAGACTCCATGGAACTCCAGTATATATTATCTTGGATCGAGGGGCGCAGTTCACAACTAACTTTTGGAAGAAATTTCAGCAAGGTTTGGGTACGCAGGTAAATCTCAGCATAGCTTTCCATCGCAAACAGACGGTCAGGAAGAGCATACATTCAGAGCTTGAAGATATGTTACGGGCTTGTGTATTAGATTTCAAGGGTAGCTGGAATGATCACTTGCCGCTTATAGAATTTGCCTATAATAATAGTTTCCATGCTAGTATTCATATGGCCCCATTTGAGGCATTGTACGGTAGGAGGTGTAGGTCTCCGATTGGATAGTTTGAGGTTGGTGAGGCGGAACTGCTAGGACCGAATCTTGTGCATCAAGCTATGGAAAAAGTTAGAGTTATTCAGGAGAGGATGAAGACTGCTCAGAGTCGTCAGAAATCCTATGCGGACGTTCGTCGAAGAGATTTGGAGTTTCAAGTAGATGATTGGGTATTCTTGAAGGTATCTCCCATGAAAGGAGTGATGCGGTTTGGGAAGAATGGGAAATTTAGCCCAAGGTATGTCGGGCCATATTGGATTTCTCAAAGGATAGGGAGGTGGCGTATAGGCTTGAATTTCCCCCTAGGATGTCATTAGTGCACCCGGTGTTTCATGTGTCCATGCTGAAGAAGGTAGTTAGAGATCCATTTGTCATCGTGCCGGTTGAGACCATTTAAATTAATGAAAAATTGTCATATGAAGAAGTTTTGTTTTCTATTCTTAATAGGCAAGTTCGTAGGTTCAGAAACAAAGAGGTCGCTTCGGTCAAAGTATTATGGCGCAGTCAATAAGTCGAAGAAGCTATGTGGGAAGCGGAAAATGAAATGAAAGAGAAATATCCCCACTTGTTTGAATAAGTCCGGTAGTGGTTTTGAAAGTTGTCATATCTAAGCAATTACATTGGTGTAAAATTTTGTGCAAGAACACTCCACTCCCCTAATTACCCTACTATTTTGACTTCTCAAACTTTATTCCCTAAATGTATATGTTGTTGTGATTAGTTGGATCATGTGCAACTCATTGTAATACTTGAATTATGTGCAAATTTGTGGAATTAACTGAACTATGTGTGGCTTGTGGAAGCAATTGAACTATATGCAACTTGTTGAAATGACCAGATTATGTGCAAGTTGATAGAGTAACTGAAAATGTGTGGAATTGGTTAAAATGTGTTTCGGGGGCTCTCTAATAGGTAAATAGTCCTAATTACAAAGGAAACTCTGGCAAAATTTTCAAGAAATATCGGAGTTAGTAAAAATTTGGGGGTTGGCATGTTTTGTGTTCTCTTAACTAAGTGATTCCCCGATCCTAATTCGAAGCCGAATGATTTTAAGTGGGGGAGGATGTAAAGACTCATAAAATTTCTTAACTAGAAATAATGCCTGAATAGGTCTCCATGTTGTTATAACTGTGGAAATTCTTTAAACGACCATTTCTGAAGTAAAAAGCACCCCGGGATTTCAAAGATGAAATTTTCCAGAATTGCACGGATCTGCGGTCCACTATGCGATTGCGGAGTGGTCGCATACCTGGACAGTCTGATGTCAAATTTGAGGACATCCAAGCGGCCCCTAATGCGATCACATTTCATGAATGCGGGCTGCATAGCTGTCTCATCCCTGCACGTTCATTTTTGCAGAGGAGGTTATGCGATCGCATTAAAGGTATGCGTACCGCATAATGGTTGCATACCTGGGCAGTCCGGTTCCCTTTAAAAGGGCCATTTATGCGACATGAATGCGATCGCATTCCTGATTGCATTTCCTACTTCGGGGCTTTTAATTTATAATTTTTATACCCGATCCCAACCTAATAAATCACTTACCCCCTTTCATTTTAACGGGTATCTGAACAAACTAAAGAGAATGAGAGAGTCAGTTTACTGAGAGAAAGTTTTCTTCTTCATCAAATTGGTCCATCATCACTACACAGGCCCGGAAATTATCAAGTAATCTTCATCGTCTTCACCATAAGAGGTAAGTCTTCACCCTATTTCCCCAAATTCTCATATTTTAGTTAGAATAAAACACACATAGGTTGGTTCTTGAAGAGGAAAGTTAAGACCTTGCATGTATGTGAATAATCTAGCAAAGGAAAGTAGGCTTGGGCAACCTTTCACTAAAAAAGGGGCTAGTTAATATAAAGGACCATATAGTATTTGATAAAACGCCCAAATGAGTTCAAGGTTCCTAACTCTAAGTTTGAACGTGTCACATTGTAAATTAGATTGAAGGAGTTAGAATGTCCGGTGATTTGGGATAGAAATTTAAGGGAAATTCCAATTCGAGGTATGTACGACTAACTTTAATCTTTGTAGAGTCACCTTGTTGGTGTCCAAGCATTCAGCATGAGTTCCTTGCTTACGCATTTGTGAAATGATAGTTCTAAGGTGTTGAGGCGTAAGATTTGGTTCTCTCATTGTCTTAGTTGATTTTCACGCCACCATGCTATGTGAGATTGTCAAAGGTGATTATTTTTGCTTACTTTATTATGTGCAAAACTCATTAAATGCTTGAACATATTGGGATGAAAGGATGTGCTACTGAATGGAAGAAATGATAACGAACTCAATTGTTGAATTTATCTAAGTGCTAAAGGGTGTGTAGTAAATGATGGGAATGAATTGTAGATTGATTTAATTGAGCTAAATGACTGTGGCAATACCGTATGTGACTCACTGTTTGGTAAGGATTATTGCGCCCTTGATTCCTCTTGGTTATTGGCTGTTATAAACTTGATGATGAAAATCCTTGTGATTGAATTGGTGGTTGTTGTTGCTATCAAATGTGATTGTACGGTGGGATCGAGTTGCGCGTTGCAACAGAAGAAATAAAGGTGAAATGTGATTGTACGGTGGGATCAGGTTGCACGCCGCAACAGAATAAATAAGGTTGAGAAGTAATAAGGGTGAAATGTGATTGTACGGTGGGATCAGGTTGCGCGCCGCAACAGGGGAACAATTGAAATAAGAAACTGTGGAAACCACATTTGTGATTCTCTGTATCTCTATGCAATATTTGTTTGGTTTCTTTAACTGCCTCTTAATGTGTATTGTTTGATTTTACATAGGGTAAAGTTTGTTCATACATACTAGTACTATTCCATGGTACTAACATCCCTTTTGCCGGGGGAGCTACATCATTTATATGGATGTAGGTGGTCCTATAGCAGGTAGCTCTGACCGCCGATAGTGGTGCCTCCTCTTCATCCCTTCAGCGGTTCTGGTGAGCCCCATTCCCTCTCGGGGCCGTGTGTAGACTGTATCATTCTTTTTTGTATATGTTATGTCTTTAAAGGTATAGCCGGGCCTTGTTGCGTGCAAGTCTATGTAAACTCCTAGTACTCTTGGAGGCTCCGTAGACAGTATGTGGGTTGTATATATGTATTTTGGGTAGTTGTCATACTCGCTCGAATCACGATCCCATATCGGGGGTGTTTTATTTTAGAATGTATGTTTAGGGGAAAATTAAATGTTGAAAATATTAAAAGAAGAAAGGGATTTATGTTGTAAACGCATGCTTTGATTCTATTTTTCTGTTTCACCTATAAAATGTACATTATGAACACGGGGAAATAAGTTCAGTAGGAAAGGTAATCCAGGTCTGCTTGACCGAATTCATCCGATTAGGTGCCGGTCTCGTCCCTCAGTTTTGGGGCGTGACAATGAGTCCCCGGGAATTGTGACCTCGATCTGCTCTTCCATCATTTTGAGGTATGTTGTGCCTCAAAGTGTTCCTTCTGTCTTCGATGTAAGACTGATATCTTTCCTTGTTAGGCCTTGTCTCACTGTCTGCATCCCTCGACTCTTTGCTAGTAGCCTGCTTAGACAAACTGAGCCCGAGGGGGCTCCCAACTGGTCATCCTCGACCCTAATTTTTGACTGGTATTTGTTGTGCACATCCGCCCAGGTCACAGCGAGATACTCGATCAAGTTCTGCTTCAGCTGGCTCGAAGCTATCGAACTTCGTTCATTTAGCCCCTGAATGAAGGCTTGTACGACCCAATCATCTAAGACTGGTGGTAACTCCATTCGTTCCAGCTAGAAACGGGACACAAATTCCCTCAGCATCTCACTCTCCCTTTTCTTGATTTTGAATACATCTGAATTCCTTGTTGCAACCTTTATGGAACCAATATGTGCCTTTACAAATGAGTCTGCCAACATGGAAAATGAATCGATAGAGTTCGGGGGCAGGTTATGGTACCACATCATGGCCCCCTTGGACAAAGTTTCCCTAAATTTCTTTAGTAGTACAGACTCGATGTCGTCATCCTTCAAATCATTCCTCTTTATACTACAAGTATATGTGGTGATGTGCTCGTTGGGATCAGTGGTCCCATTTTATTTCGTGATGTCTGGCATCCGAAAATTCTTCAGAATAGGCTTCGGAGCCGCACTCGGGGGGAATGATTTTTGTACAAACTTCTTCGAATCCAATCCCTTCAAAACCGGAGGTGCTTCTGGTATCTTGTCGACCCTCGAGTTGTAGGTATCTACTTTCTTATCGTTGTCCTTAATCCTTTTTTCTCCCGATTCGATCCTCTTAGTGAGTTCCTCGAGCATTTTCATGATGATGGGGTCAGTTCCCGACCCATTGTTTCTTGATTTCTCATGTTAGGCTCAACTCGAAGAGCTATTTCTGGTCCTGCTCCGCCCGGAGTCTTTTGCTGATTCTGCAACTGAGTGTTAGCAACTTGTTGTGCTTGCAACATTTCAAAAATTACTTGTAGACTGACTTCTCTTTCTTCTCGAGCCTGTGTCCTTTGTGCATCAGGTTAGTCCCCTCTGTGTACACTTCCTTCAATATCAATGCCCAAGTCAATGTGCAAAGCAATGTGTGAACCAACATCGACTAGGTTTGGTGCTGGTGCTACCCCAGGGTTAAGCAGAGGCAGTCTGGTCCCTGAAGTTGTTGCATTGTTTTCTCCATGGAATCTGAGGCCGTCGTTTCCTGTACTGGTGCGTTTGCTGAGTTATACATATTTTAATCCTGAAATCAAAGAATATTTGACAATAAAAAGTGTGAAGAATAACGTGTGTTATCAGAAAACTAGCACTAAAATAATCACTATTATCTTTAGCCCCACTGTTTACCTCGAAAATAGTGATAACAATTATATTTGATTTGTGGTTCTAAAACTATGTGATTTATTCCAATACTAGTAAATAGACAAGAAATATTAAGTGTAAATGAGAATAAATGATAAACCAAACCAGTGTTGCCAAAGGAATAGGGACCTCGAGCTCGATAGCCTCGGGGGTCTCGAGGTGAGTTAAGAGCAATAAAGTATGAACAATAAATTAAGAGCAATAAAGATGAAGAACAATTGTTGAGCACAATAAATGAGAAAAGTAGAATAAAATGTTAATATTGCAGTGAATGATCCTCCTTTTACAAATGATTGGGGTCCCCTTTATCTAGGAGGGGAAACCTCTAATATGGTACATTCCTAATTATGACAAAGAATTCTATTGGTACAGATGTATAACAACCTAGTACGGACTTGTACTAGCTCGTACAAATCTTGTCCCATAATTTACGCCCTGATCCACGTGCCTTTGAGATATTTCCGCTCTTTCTTGAGTGTCATCATAACTGTACTGCCTTGGAGGTAGGACATTCTGGATCTTTGATTTCATCCCTCGAGGTGTGTGTTCTTAAATCGGGCTTGATGTTTACTTTGAGTAGCCCAAACTCGAAGTCAGGATATAATTCAGACCTCGAAATCGGGCTCTCCGATTCTGACCGTATACATATATAATACTGTATCACAGTATTTCACTGGCACAGAAAAGGAAAATCGTGTTAACGAAAAACATAGAGGAGACAAAGTAAAAGAAAAAAGGAAAATCTAAGTAAAATTTACCCAAGGGAAGGTTCAGATTGGTTACAGTGAAATAGAACTTTCTTCAAAAGGTGCATAACAAAACCATGGATAGAAAAATCAATATGGTATAACAGTATATTCACACCAAATAATCAATATTATACACTTATTATAATTTTGTATAATGTTGGATAATATTGTATAATAATGTATAACGTGGTATATGAAACTAAGTTTCATCTTCAACTTCCTTTGTAACCTGGTATGATTGTGTAACTACCCGATCGGTCGTTTTGAGCATTTGCATTTTTGTCACTAGTTTACGTACATGAGTAGTTTTGTATGATGTATTATGACTTATGTGAATTGTTGGTTTTGGTTTATTCGGAATCTTTTTGGAAGAATGAAGTTCATTGTTGAACTTTAAGTTGAAAGAGTTGACTAAGTTTGACTTTTCGTGGATTTCACTTAGGAACAGAGATTTTATGGTTCCTTTAGGTCCGGATGGTGATTCTGGACTCGGACGTATGCCCGGATTTGCATTTGGATGATCCTAGAAGGTTTCAGCACAATTTGGCAAAGTTGAAAATTTGAAGGTTTGGAAAGTTCATAAGTTTGACCGGAAGTTGACTTTGAGGATATCGGATTCGGATTGTGGTTTCGGGAGTTAGAATATATCCGTCATGTCATTTCGTACTTGTGTGCAAAATTTGGGTTCATTCCGGGATGATTTAATATGTTTCAACGAGCGTTATTAAAGTTGAAAAATTCAAGTTCATAGATTTTGATTTGAGGTGTGATTCGTCATTTTGATGTTTTATGTGTGTTTTGAGGCCTCGAGTAGGTTCGTGTTATTTTATGGGACTTGTTGATATGTTTGGACAGGGTCCCTAGGGGCTCAGGTGTGTTTCAAATTGATTTCGAGCTATTTTCCTTCAAATTTGCACTGCTGGTTCTGCAGAATTTTGGGCTTCTGGTTTCCTTAATTGCGATGCGGATAATAGATCGCAATCACATAGGGTTTTTGAATAGATGAGTAGGATTTTTACTTGCATTCGCGAGACCATAGGTGCGTGCGCGGAGGTTGAGGCATTTGTTCAATGCGATCGCGTGTCTGGTGATGCATTCGCGTAGTAGGAAGGAAAGCCTGAGGATGTCAGGCATTTGTTCTTCACGATCGCGAAATGCGGTATGCGATCGCGTAGCTATAGGGATTATTGTTCACCGCGTTCACATATGTGTTGCTATGTTCGTGTAAGAGGAACTTCAGCTGGTGAGCATTTATTCTATGCAAACGCGTGGAATTGTCCGCGTTCGTGAAGTGTAATAGCTGGCAAGATCCTATTAAATCTCATTCCGGAGGTTTCAACCTTTTTTTTTTCATTTTTGGATCTAGGGAGCTCAGATTGAGGCGATTCTTGAAGAAACTTTCACCATATGAATTGGAGTAAGTGTTCTCTACTCGATTTTGGTTATATTTCATGAAGCTATCTTCGATTTTAGCTTTTGGTTGATGAATTTTAAAGAGGAAATTGGGGGTTGTGTCCTAAAGTCTCTTTATATGAATTTTTGGGTTTTGAAAATCAATTTGGAGTCAGAATTGAGTGAAATTAGTATGGTTGGACTCGTAATTGAATGGGTTGTCAGATTTGGTAAGTTTTGTTGTGTTGAGAGATGCGGGCCCGGGTTGGTCTTTTAGACCAATTTCGGGCTTTTGATTCAAGATTGATCTTTTACGATCGGGATTGGCACCTTTAGCATTGTTTGATGTATTTGAATTATTTTTAGTTAGTTTCGAGCCGTTCGGAGGTCGGAGCACGCGTGATGGCATCTTTGGAGCATCACTTGGCTTGCTCGACATTTGCTATTGGCTTGTTTAAGGTAAGTAACTCTTCTAAACTTAGTTGTGAGGGTATGAACCCCGTAATATGTGCTACGTGATTGGTATTGAGGTGACGCACATGCTAGGTGGCGGGCGTGTGGGCGTGCACCCTGTGAATTGTGACTCCGTTGTTTTCGTGGCACTGTATAGTGGCCCTATTTTGTTAATATCTGTGTTTTCACCATGTGATAAAGTAACTGAGCTATCAATCATGATAAATATCATGTTTAGGCTTTGTGTTGATATTGTTAGGACCCATAGTGGTCGTTTCTTGCTGTCATCTCACTGATTTCAATGATATTTCGTGCTCCATAATAATCATGCATTCATATCATATCTCACTCTCAAGTGTTGTTTATTGATACATCATATCATTGTTGTCGGGCTAGTTTCATGACATTGTGAGACTGGAGATATTGATGGCTGAGTGAGGCTAAGAGAGTGATTATAAGTGACGATTATGGGATCGGGCTGCACACCACAACATGTTATATTGATTTATGCCTGAATCTTGGTTATGATAGCACTTGGGTTGTAGGAGCCCTTCCGTAGTTTGTACACACCCCCAGTGAGCGCGGTTGATTATATTGAGGCATGAACCTTCCCTGGACATGGTATTGTCTGAAACATTTATATACATTGAGATGGATCTTCTCCATGGGGCCGGATTGGCTTTCCTCTGTACTGAGTGACTGATGGTCAGTGATGTATATACTCAGGGATGGATCTTTCCTAGGTCGTATGGGCGATATATAGTACCGAGTGGTTGAGCATGATTAGTTGAAAGTGTAAAACAGTGAGATTGAGTACTCTGGGAGTGTGAGTACATGATTCATCTATGAGATACATGGCATTTGCGTGCACACATGACATACATGCATAAAGATGCATTTTTCTCATGTTATACGGTATCACGTCATTCATGACATATTATACACATTGATAGTTTGGCATAGAGAGTTTTTTATACTTTTTATCTGAAAATAAAATGAAACATTTTTATTTATTGTGGAAAGGATAGTTTGAAAAATTACAGTTTTCAAACTTGTATTTTTGGCAATTTCGGTAAGAGAGTTGGATTTTTCACTGAGATACTTGAAAGGCATGACCATTTTTTGGAACTGTGACCAAGCTTAGTTCTTTTTTACTTCTGAAATACCTCTTTTATACCTGTATTTATGTTGTTATGAACTGTTGTAGGATTTTGGTATTGAACCTGGCCTTGTGTTAGCTCGTCATTACTTTCAACCGAAGGTTAGGTTTGTTACTTATTGAGTTCATGTGGTCGGTTGTACTCATACTATATTTTTGCACCTTGCATGCAGATGTTGGCTGCGGATGTTGCTGTGTCCAATGTGAGATGGATTGAAGATGTACATGCGTCTCGGTTGTAGCTGCCCCTTGTTCGTGGTAGCTTTAGATCTATAAAACTCTTTTTATGTACTTTTCGAACAAACGATGTATTTATTTTATTTCAGCTTTGTAAATTCTATTCTTAGAAGCTCATGATTTGTACTACCAGTCCTCAGGGTAATGTATAAGATTCAGATAATTTATTTGCTTAATTGTCTTATTAAATATTATTGGAAGTGGTTAATTATTAGTTGGCTTACCTAGCGGGTTGGGTTAGGTGCCGTCACGACTAGTGAATTCTGGGTTGTGACAGATTGCCAAAACCAGCGTTAATCAAACCCAATCAACCCGACACTCTAGATTTCAAGTTACTACAAGCTTTCACATAATATTTTTAATTTAATCAATCGCTTTAGAGTAACATTTTTCGAATATGAGTTGAACTTCGAGCTTCAAAGCTCCTTCAATGGAGTTTCAAAATATAGACGCAACAAAACATCAACTTTAAATTTGGACACCCATCAGTCAAGATTAAAATATTTGAAATTTATAAATATTTTTAAAGATTTATCAATTTCCTAGAGAAAATACTTTAAATAAAGTTTGAGATCTATATATATTCTGGTCCATGTGAGTTATAGAAGAGAAAGCTGAGAGAGGTGAGTGGAGAGAAACTTGAGTGTTAGGAATGAAGGAAGACGAAAATAGAAAAAAAACCTTAGAAGTGTGTACTTAATAATGAGTTAAAGCCAAACCATTGCGCTCACGCCAAGAGAGAGAAGCTGTGGTGACACAGTAGGCGATTTCTAGGCGATTCTCGCGTGAACCCTTCCACGGCCTTGCCAACCGGCGGCCAGCCTGTTTCGACGGCTGGTCAGCCATCTTCCACCACTATACCATCTCCTAATCCTTTCCCAACCATTACCCAGCCACTAGATTACACTAAAATCCTAAAACCCAGCGTATTAAATGCGCCTATGCAGACAAACTCTAGTTCACACGCGGCTGTTGATCCAATTTCAGTCAATCTTGTTATTTTTCTCCATGGAAAGCCATCGATCAATTTTATAGAAGCAAAAGTCATGCGCATGAACGCGTTGAAGGGCTACAATATGTAGTCTTGGGAAAATTTTCATATAGATGGACAGAGCTTCAAGAGCTACGTAAACTTATTCCTTCTCAATGCGGAATTGAAGGCAAATGTAATGTTGGTTTTTTTTTGTTGAGATAGACACGTTTTAATTATATTGAAATTATGGGCGAAATTCATTAATATTACGTCAAAAATTACATATTATGTTAAAGCTAAGGATGGTTATCAATATCAAATGCGGCCATTGTGGAGAAGGTTAATGTTGATCGAAGTCCTAGACCTAGTCCTAAGGGTGCTGGGAAACTAAATCCATCGACAACTGTTTTTAATCTTATGAATACTGGGATTGACTATGTTAAAGAGGCAATAAGTGGTAGTATTAAGGGAATGAGAATGCATGAACTACAATAAAAGAAACCAAGGAAAAATGGGTCAATAGAGCGATTGGTGGCAATCTAGTTACTACCAACAAATCGTGTCAGGATATTCCTTCACAAACACTGGACACTGCAACATCTACAACTAATCCAATGTCTAGTGAGAATGACGAATCAAAAGGAATTGCTAAAAATTAAAAAAAAACAAGCAGTGAGGAGAATATGTTAAACAAGTTTAAATGACTAATCAGTCCAACAAAGAATCACCCTCACAGAAGATTACTATTGGCAGTCCACTTATGGGAAGATTATGTAGTGAACATGTGGAAGATAAATCTGAAGAGGAAGGTGAACTACAATCAGATGATGAGTTACAAAGGAAGTAGATGATGATCATTTTGATGGATAGGATTCTGAGGAAGGAGTTCACTTTATAGAGGAAGAAGAGGAATATCATGCATTGATACGTTCAAATGCAAATGGAGACAAGCATGATAAAGATGGTAAGATAAAGGAGCTGCCCAAACCTGAAATCATGCCCAAACCTCCTGATATTCTGGGGCAAGGAAATATATGTCTTAACCCAGCTGTTACAGAACCAGTCGTGAACCTTAAGCCTAATACACAAAACCTAATCCCAGTAAAACCTAACCCTAGCATATGGAATCAGTGAAAAGAAGTTAATGGAAGTAAAGAACTGCATCCAGCTTCTAAGACTCAGATTGTGGCTAAGGAATCTACTAGTAGGGATGTAGATCCTAAACCAGTGAAAACTGAGCTAGCCAAACAGTCACGTACAGTAGATGAAGAAGAGAATGCAGAAGGAAGGGGAAGAGACATGTATGGGAAGTCTACAACTAAGAACTTTAGGAATGTTTCTCGACACGGTGACTTATCTCCTAGACAAATTGATAAAGCAAATCAACATGTAGAGGTCGAAAGAAGCAGTAGAAAGAGACCACTAATGTTCCTGGAACACGAGTACAAACAAGAAGAACAATCTTTAAATCTACCAATTAGCAATGAATGCTTTGATTTGGAACATTGGATTAGTGTATAAAAAGAAAGATTTTGAAAGGCTAATTACAATTCATAAACAACACCACTATAGGTTTTTGGGATTGATGGAACCAATGAAAAAATCTATAAAGCTGGAGAAATATAGAAGAAGGATAGGATTTTCTCAGGCTTTTGTAAACATTTCTAACAAGTGCTGGGTGTTTGTGGATAGAGAATATGAAGTCACAATCTTATTTGATATGGAGCAGCAAATGACATTAAGGCTTGTAGATTCCAGTTCTTAACAGGAGGTAATTCTTACTCTAGTCTATGCCGAATGCGATGCTATTGAGAGGATAAAACTGTGGGACACATTATATGCTTTGGCTTCTAATATGTCCACTCCATGGATAGTTTGGGCTGATTTTAATGTAATATGGGATGAGGAAGAGGAGAAATGTAGAGGTCTGCCAGTGTATTTAAATGAAATTGGTAGTTTTAGGCATTATGTAACTACTTGTAACTAGCATGATCTTGGTTTCAAGGGTAGTATCTTTATTTGGTGGAATGGAAGGGTTGAAGAAAATTGTATTGTTAAAAGGCTTGATAGAGTATTGGAAAACATGGAGTTTCAATAGTTGTTCCCAGGTGTGGAGATCACTCATTTGTTAAAAATTAGATCGGATCATAACCCTTTGCTTATCACTTGTGATCCAAATTTTGTTCCTGTTAAGAAGTAATTCAGATTCCTTAATTTTTTGATAGACCATGCTTCCTTTCAAGATGTTGTAAAGGAAAATTGGAAGGTGGATTTCAGTGCTAATCTGCTTATAGTTTTCAATCACAAATTGGAGAAGTTGAAAAGAGCATTATCATTGTGGATTAAATCTACGTATGAGAGATATTTTTCAAAAGGTTTTTAGCTTAGAAGAGGTGGTACTAGTACATGAAGCCCAGTTTTAAATTAGCCCAACAAAGCTAAATGGAGAGAGGCTGCACAAAGTACATGTTGAACTGATCAGGTATCTATCTCTTGAGGAAGAATTCTGAAAACAAAAGTCTGGCATGTCATGGTTTAAGGATAGAGATAAAAATACTAAGCTATTTCATGCTTAAATAAATGGAAGGAGGAAAAGATTTCAATTAAGGGGAATTCAGAATAGTAAAGGTAGCTGGATCGAGGGTAATGAACAACTGGCAGCAGAAGCAGTCAAAATTTTTCCAAACTCAATTTCGTGAGGATGCTATTCCTATTTCCTTTGGAATCATCGACCATGTGCCTAACATGGTAAAAGTTGAGAAGAATCAAGAATTGGTGAAGCAACCTATGAAATATGAAGTCAAGAAGTCCGTTTATGGATGGAATGGGGATGGTGCCAGAGGTCCGGATTAATGTGATATAATAGGTGATTATGTGTTTAATATGGTGAGGCAGTACTTCAGTGCTGATGAATTCCCAAAATTTGTTACTCACACGACTCTTGTTCTTTTGCTTAAGATAAAATAAGTTGCTTCTTTCTCAGATATGAAGCCTATAAGCCTCTGTAACATCTATCAACAAGGTATTCTCAAGAGTTATTCATGAAAGGCTTGCTCATCTTTTGCCTAATATCATTTCGGATGAACATGAAGGTTTTGTTAAGAGAAGGAGTATAGTTGAAACTATATTGCTGACTCAAGAAATCATTACAAACATTGGGCTAAGAACAAGTGCATGGCCTACTGTAGTGATGAAATTGGACACGACCAAATCTTATCATAGGCTTTCATGGATTTTCATGACCAAAGTGCCGAGGAAGATGGGCTTCTGTGAGAGGTTTATTGGTGTAGTGTTTGGCATTGTGTCAAACAGTTGGTATTCTATGTTGATTAATGGTCATCCTTATGGATTTTTTAAATCCACTAGAGGAGTCAAGAAAAGGGATCCTTTGTCACCTGCATTATTCATATTAGTTGCTGAAGCTTTATCCATAGATTTGAACGTTTTACAATTAAACTTATACTTTTGTGGATTTGGTTTGCTAAAATGGAGTCCAAAGACTAATATTTTAACTTATGGTGATGATATTATTTTCTTCTCATAATATGATGCCACTTCATTACAGCTAATTATTGATGTTTTGAGTGCTTATGAGGTGACTTCTGGGCAGCTAGTTAATAAGGCAAAATCAGCAATCTACATACATCATTCTACATGTTTGGAAGTAGTGAACAACATGCAAAGAATTACTGGAATAGGCAAGCAGAAGTTTTCTTTCACTTATTTAGGCTGCCCAATTTTCTATGAAAGGAGAAGAATGGATTACTATCAGATGCTTATTAATAAGCAGACTTCAATCATGGAAAGGTAAACTTCTTTCTATTGGGGACCGGACGATATTGATCTCACATATACTTCAAAGCATGCCAATTCATCTATTATCAGTTGTGAATCCCCCCTCCTTTGTTATTGATAAATTTCATAAAATGTTTTTGTGATTTTTCTGGAGGAATTTAGTGGCAGGAAAAACTACACATTGGGCATCTTGGGACACATTATGTCTACCACAAGAGGAAGGAGGAGTAGTATTAAGATCGTTACATTATGTCTCAAAGGCTTTATTTTGAAAACTATGGTGAAACTTTAGGACAACGCCTACTTTGTGGAGTTCATTCATGAGTCAAATGTATTGTAAGAAATTGAATGCACTAGTGGTTCCTTGGAGAGATGGATCTCACGTTTGGAGGAAAATGCTTGAATGTAGAGATGAGATTGAACACAAGATAGTATGTCAATCAAGAATGGGTTCTTAATTATTTTACTTTGAAAACTGGACAGGTTTGGGAGTTTTGTATTTTGTTACTCCTCCGGATTTCTATTGTGATGAATCTGTGCACAATGTATATGATGTAATCTTAGATGACTCATGTAATGAGGGTAGGTTACTGGATATTCTTCCTCAAGAATTGGCACTTCATGTTATTGAATATCAAACCTCCTTTGTTACATAAGGAACTTAATAGACCATACTGGACAATGGATCTTAAGGGCAACTTTACTGTTAAATCTGCCTGGGAGTATATTAGAAGAAGAAGGGATCCTAGTGTTGCATGTAGAAATATATGGGTGAGAGGATTACCATTTAAGATTCCCTTTTTCATGTGGAAGGTTTGAAAAGACAAGCTACCTTTTGATGATTATTTTAGAAGACTAGGATACTTCATGCCACCTACATGTTGATGTTGCTTTAATCTATCAGAGGAAACAATGTCACACGTATTATTCAAATCATATGTAGCCCAGACATTGTGGAATTATTTTCTTTTAAATGCAAGCATCAATATGAAGGGGTTGTCTTTGCATCAGGAAGTACTAAAATGTTGGTCATTTCAGGTAGTACCTAGGTTAAAACATATTTTCCATGTGCTACCTTCGATCAATGCATGGGAACTTTGGGAAAGAAAGAATATTTATAATCATGGGGATGCGGTAACTGTAAATATGGTGATTTACCAGATTTGATCTACACTTCAAGATTTGATAAGGCTAAGGAAACCAAGTTTGAAGAATGTCCCTCATAAGTGGCAAGAATTAATACACTTAATGGAGAATTACACACCAAATTCTAATGTGACTAATGTCCTATGCCAATTACCTGACCAAGGATTGGTTAAAATTAATAAATATGGAGCATCAAGGGGAAACCTAGGCAGAAGCTCGATTGGTTTTGTGCTACGAGACGAGGAAGGTGATGTCAGGTTTTTAATGGGAAAAGAAATTCAAGAAACTACTAATACTGAAGCAGAAGCAACTGTTATTCTTGAGGCATTGAGATACTGTGTGCATCATGGATTCACAAATATCCTAGTGCAAACATATTTGATGTTGATGAAGAATGTTATCAAGGGATCATGAGTTGCACCTTGGGCAGTGACTGCATATTTTGAAGAAATCAAGGAGCTCAAAGGGAGAAGCAATACTAGGTTATCACACATGATGAGAGAGGGAACAAATTAGCGGATTACCTAGCTAACTATGCTCTTGATAATGGATACTTTGAAGCAGACTCTTTTGATTACTGGAACCAAAAGGAAGAAGGATGGCCATGAGTTAGATTGGATGGAAATAACCATTGTAGGGAGGATGGTGTTCAATGTCAATGAAGCATATTACCAGCATACTCAAGTCCTTATGTAGGAGAGTATGATGGTCCTTTTTATTACAAACATTGGGTTCTTTTTTGCAGGACAAGCTACTGTATCCGTGTGTTATTCTTTGAGGAACCTTTAATTGGTGGTATTAGTACTATTTACTCATTCCATGCGAGAGGAATCAAGGACAAGCACAAGCATGGAGACAAGGAGGCAATCTACAAGTATTCATTCCACAACAAGGGCCACAATTTCTGCCCAGAATTTTTGTGTTGATGTCCATTCGATATACAGGTGTGGGCGAAGGAAAATGGGCACTGTCACACCTCCTACCCCTGATTAATAAAGGGTAATAAGGGAGTTTTTCCAATTAAAGTGAAATAATCGATTTTGGGATTACTTATTAATTTCAGAGTCACCACTTGGGATAATTTAGGGTGTCCTAAGTCACTGGTGTATATTAAATCCCAAATCGAGGAAATTTTTTATTCTGTTTTGATTTTTCTGCGTACCACAAATCCGAGTAAGGAATTATGTTAAACTGGGAGAAGGTGTTACGAATTCCCGAGTTTCGTAGTTTTAGTACGATCGCTTAACCACTATTATTTGGCCTAAATTATCTAATTATTTACGTGTTTTAACCTATTTTAGATTTAAACTCTTTGAAATTTAGCCGCTTTTGATAAGTATTGATTTATCTTGAAAACGAGTCACGAGAATGTGCACTTGTTATGCTTTTGGACATGTACCAATTATGCCACATGAAATGCACCCGCAATTGCAACACGTGATTTTAATATAGTTTGAAGTTAGTCGGGGACATGAGTTGTCGCACCCGAGTGTAGATTACGTAGTCAGTACTATGACCGTGACAGTTTTATAACGCCCATTTGAGGCAATGTTTGATCATTCTTTATGTTTTCCATTTGAACGCGTGTTTTAGCTTTAAGACCAACTGGGATGTTTATGGATTTATCTTGGACAAGTCATGATGGCATACACTTGTTGTTTTTGAACACATGGCAAACAAGTCACATGAAATGCACCTGTGATTGCTATGTACGTTTTTATTAATGTTCGGAGTTGAGGGTCAGGGGTATGAGTTGCCACTCCGAGTGTAGGTTATGGTAATTTTGGTACAATACTCGATTCTTTACCAAATTTCACACTATAGGTATCATTCTACCTAGATGATTGCCTAAAATGATATTCATTAGCCTAAAAGGTAGCATATTTCGGGCTATGGCCATGTTTTTAGCCCCCATTAATCACTTTAGGACATCCTAGTTTGGCTCTTTTTGTAAGAAGACCACTAGTTAGGGAATTCAATTTTTTTTAATCAAATCTTAAAGGTCTTTACTTCCTAATCTTGGGTAAATGATAGGGAGTGTGTTAATCAAGATGAGCCACATTTGTGTAGATATACATACACCTATAAAATTATAGACATACAAATACACTGTTTACTGATCTCCCATCAAATTAGTAAGCTAAAATTACTTTATCTTTTTTAGCACTATGTAATTTTCCAACGAAGAACATAACACATGCAGTTTTATCACTTCTAAGTCAGCAGTTCTTGTCAATTCAGATATCATAATCTCATGCTTCCAGGTCCAAAAGTGTTCATACATCAGGTTTCGGAAAGTTTGACAGTATACGGATGAACTAAAAATAATCTACTAAATCCAATTATATTGAAACAACCGAATTTTGAAATAACTGCTTCTAAAATCCAATAAAACGTTTACGAAAGGTTCCATGGGGACTGATTTGAATACAAGGTCTTCTTTTGATTAAATGCTTATTTTTCGTTTTTTGAACTACTTTCAGAGCGAAACAGATTCAAAATTCCAGGGAAATCGCCTCACAATTTAGTTTGAACATTATAAATTAAAAGGGCTAAAAATGAATATACAGTCCAGTTTAAGTTACAATGATGTTGAAAATAAATACAGATGAATTACAACTTAACTACTACTATCAAGATACATTTTTTAGAAGAAAGAAAACTATAAATGAAGATTTTAACTAATTTGTCTGACTTGAATTCCCTTAAGGCGATACATTTGAACCTTCCTTTGTAACCTGTAGAGCACCCCAACTAATTAGGTGTTATGCATACATAAGAACCAAACTGACTATGAGAAGGTCAATTCTAATCCTGATAATGCTTATGTTTAACTGTTCTACATGCAGAATAATTTATGTACTTGTTTGGCGTGAATATGACCATAAAAGGATCAAATTCAACTCCAAATTGTCATTTTTGTCATACCTTGGACATTCAGTCTATACTTATTCCTTGACTTGATTATTTAGGAATGTTTTACAGAATAAATCTGATCATATTAAGGGATTTAGATACTTTCCTCTAAGGAGCCTTTTGATTACCCACTTTATATCCGTAAAAGGGTGATTTCCAGCACCCTAGGCTACTGTTTATGCACTACCAAGGGGTGAATTTGACTATTAAGAAGTCAGACTCATCTACCCTATTGCCAACATTCTAAACTATCTAAAGACTTGCTTATTGAATCGCTTCTATGACCAAAGAAACCCAATTGAAAATATATTTCTGCACTCTTATGGAAAGAATCTGACCATAGAAAAGGTCAGATTCAACATCCTAGTGCAGGTTGTTCCACTAATGGACTAACACAAAACTATTATCTAACAATACTCAATGCATTTTAACCAACTTAAAAGCAAACGGAATAATTCCAAGGATTTAGATATTGCACACACAACACATATTCAGATTCCTTAACATCATATCAACTAATACTACTTCAGATTTATAGACCAAGAAAAAAGAAGAAGATCTAGCTTGACATAATCTCAAAAACATAGCAAGAATCAAACATTGCAGCACCAAATTAATACAAATTTTGAGTCTAATAATTTCATTTAAAGTTCCTTGTTAGATACCTCTTTTGAAAAGAAAAACAACAAGGATCCTGACCAAATAAAGGTCAAGCAGAGAGTAAGACAGCGAAGAGGAGGGAGATTCAGCAGCAACAAGCAGATCAACCAAACCCAATGAAAGCCAATAGGAAGAAACATCCCAGAACTTGAGTATGTAGACCAAAGATTTCAAAACCATAATAAATAAGAACGAAGCTGTGAAAATCTACAAGAACTTGATGAATTCTTGAAAAAATCAGATTTTTTCACTCATATCTTTGGGAATTTTCGTTTACAGAGGAAAGACTATTTTGATAATTTTTTTTTTGTTTTTCAGATGTTTTCAGCAACTACAATTTATATAGAGTAGATGAAGGAGAGCAGAACATTTTATGGGTGAAGAAAGGTGATTTTCAATCTCTGAAAAATCTAAAATTCCCCCTTCCAAGAGGTTCCTTCTGGTTCAGAGAACAAAGTAGGTATTTATAGGGGTTTTTCTAGGGAGCATATTCTCAGCATATTCCCTATCCATTAGACTGAGGAGGGTACAGGTACAACTATCAACCCTATCCTTTTAGGACAGTTGTACCCTTCCAGAACATTCCACCCTTAGAAAAGACCCTTTTACCCTTAAAAATCTGATTTCTTAATTTAAATTACCTAATATACCCCTTGAAGTCCCTATAATTACCATTAGGTAACCAGGTTTACTTTGCTTGGGTTATTATTAACTCTTAGTTAATTAACCCTAGTTAGCTTACTAATTAACTAGGATCATTAGGTATTAACTCTAGTTTAACTGGTTAATTAATCTAGGCCAATTAGTTTAATTCTTTAGAACTAGGTTAATTGGCTTATTTCAGTTCAATTAGACTTAACGAACTAAATCAAAGACTTAATTAATTATCAACTTAGGCAATCTAGGAATTTAGTCACCTTCATTGTTTCAAATATCAGCTTAATTACTCAAATAGGTTATTAAGCAACTAAACATTGTAGTTTCCTAACATTAAACTAGAGATTAACTTTCACCTAATCATTGAGCCAAGCTTCGGAGTAATTTAACCTGTTAGGATCAAAATTTTATTAATAAAACAGTCGATTAGGGAAAACTAACTATCAAAGAATTCTAGACACCCTATATGCATATCAACCCGAACTAATTGACCAAACGAATTAATAGCCAAACAAACTCATAAGAAAACAACTTATCAATCATGATATTCAAAAAGAATCTGACCTAGAACAAATACATGACTGTCATGGACATATTGGAACCTTAAAATCTAAAACAAATTATTCGGCTACCTAAACATGGTCCAAGCACATAGACAGAATCAATTAACCAAACAGATCAAGGAAAAAGAAATGAGTATACATATGAAACATTGACAAAATCCTAGGTTAGTTACTAATGAATTAAATATGAAATACATTCAGGGTTTGGACAAGTCAAGGAAAAAGAGCACGTAAACAAACATGAGAAATCTGAGACAGAATAGAAAGCAAAAAAAAAAAAAAAAGAAGCTAATATAAACAGTGATGTAATAATACAACAATGATTAATCTTGTTCATGTAATATCAGGAAAGAAACAGATAGAAAGGAAAAGGGGGATACCCATTTAGGTGTTTTGGCCAAAAAATTTGGGTGGTAACCGGACCTGGGCCGGACTCCGGCAGGGTTTGAATATGACTCAAACCCACATAAATCAATAGCCCTCGATGAGAGCTATCGATCCATGTAGGTGAGAGCCATTAAAAGTCTTCAGGTCGGCCGGTGATAGGACATTAGGGTTTCTATTTTCTTAGATCTATAGTCAAAGGGATTTGGGTATTTACTTGGGGAAACCAATGGTGGGACGGGGTTGAGGGTAAATAGAGGATGGTCTGGGTGAAATTTGGTTCAGATTGGTGGAGCTCCGCCGCCGAAGGCGATTTTCGGTCGGCGGAGGATGGTGGTTCTGGGTTGCTAGGGTTTGGGGCTTTAGAGAGAAAAGAGAGAGACATATAGGAGGGGGGGGGGGGGTTGTGAGACTTCTGGTTTGAGAGGGGGGAGACTTTTGGACAGTTATATAGTATATGTTTAATTAGTTCCCAACTGTTAGATCTTAAGAGATGAACGACTTGGATTAGTCTTAGTCTAAACGGCGTCGTTTATTGTGGTAGGGGGGCTGGCCGGGTAATGGGATTGGGTCTGGGTCGTTTGTAGTGTAGAGATAGGTTCTTGGGCCTGGGCAAGTCAGCCCAGGTCCAATTTTCAGCACTTCTTTTTAATTCCTAAACCAATTAATTAAATTCAAACCTAATTAAATCCAAAATGTAGTAATTAATTTTAAACCTTATTTTCATCTAATCACAGATTAATTAAGAACAAAAAAACTAATTTTATACTCCTAATTAAGTCTATGATTTATTGGATAAAATATTTAATCTTTAGTAATTAGTTGTTAAAACCCATGTTTCATCAAATAACTACTATTCGTCCATTTTTTAATTCAATTAATTACAAATAATCAGTTCATGATTCTTTGACAATGGTGATGTGATCTGAAGAATTTTAACAGATGAATTATGAATATGCAAATGCAAAATATTCAGCAATTAATCACTAAAAAATTCAACAAAGATCCGTAAAATTAATTTACTTATCCAATTTTGTAGGGGTATTTCGTAGGTGAAAAATTACATGCTCACAACTGCCCCTCTTTGCTCGAAAACACTAAGAGTTTTCGGGCAAAGACAAAGTGAGCAGTTATGAACAACTTTTACCTGTTCAAATACTCCATGTGAAGCGTTTTTGGAAAAGTTTGACCGAACCCTGCTTCAAAGGTTACCTACATATCCTTGGCTATAAAGGAATCATGTCAGTGTAGTTCTGGAAGTTTTGGTAGCTGGGACTACCGGGAAGCTTTGATTTCACTGTTGTTGCTGCTGCTTACTGCTTGCTGAGCTCCTTATTGCACAAAAATCAGCTACGAGTTACAAAATTCATATCTATAAGTCTTCTGCGACTTGATCTTGAGTCTTGGTTTTTTCTTCACGCAGACTCTGATTTGAATCTTGATGATTGTTAGTTGTATGTGCAGGTTCACTCTATTCAGCTTTTCGGATCAAGACAGGATATACTGGATGGATAATTTCAATCTGCTCCGAATAGTCCATATCTTCCCCATTTCTGCGCTTTTGGATTCAATCTTCTCTTTCTTCTTTCGTTTTATCATTTTTGGATCGAAATTTCTTCTTTTGGTCATCTCGAGTTCCAATGTCCTAAAATTAAAATCTGCACGAAAATCAAAACAAACGAACAAAATTTTCTGCCCCAGTTTTCACTATGAAAATTTTGTGAGTTATTGTAAGGAAATCTACACTACTTTGTTTTTGAAAGCGGTGAACAGGTTATGCTGCTGTTAAGAAAAGATAACCAGGTTATGCTGATGTCTGAGGAGGATGAGCGGGTTATGTCGTTGTCAAGGAGAAATTACCAGGTTATGCTGTTGTCTGGGAAGGTCAACATGTTATGATGTTGCCGGAACAGAGAATATTGGGTCATGCTGGTGTCAGGAAATGTTCAGCAGGTTATGCTGTTGTCAAGAAAGATCACCAGGTTATGCTGGTGTCTGGAAAGGTCAACAGGTTATGCTATTACCCGAGGGCAAAGAGATTACTGGTTATGCCAGTGTCAGGGAATGATCAACATGTTATGCTGTTGTCAGAAAAAGATCATCAGGTTATGCCGGTGTCTAGAAAGGTCGACATGTTATGTTATTGCCTTGGAAAAGAGAACACACTGGACCATGCCAATGTCAAGAGGTGATCAACAAGTTATACTGTTGTCAGAAAGATCAGAAGGTTATGCCGGTGTCTGGAAAGGTCAACAGGTTATGCTGTTGCCTGGGGAAAAGGGAATGATCAACAGGTTATGATGCTGACAGAAAGATCACCAGGTTATGCTGTTGTCTGGGGAAAAAGAGATCACTGGGTTATGCCAGTGTCAAGGAATGATCAACAGGTTATGCTGTTGTCAGAAAATGATCACCAGGTTATGCCGGTATCTGGAAAGGTCAACAGGTTATGTTGTTGCCTGGGGAAAAGGGAATGATCAACAGGTTATTCTGTTGACAGAAAGATCGCCAGGTTATGCTAGTGTCTGGAAAGGTCCACAGGTTATGCTGTTGCCTGGGGAAAAATGAATGATCAATAGGTTGTCTGTTGTCAGAAGAAGATCACCGGGTTATGCCGGTGTCTGGAAAGGTATACAGGTTATGCTGTTGCCCCGGAAAAGGGAATGATCAGTAGGTTATGCTATTGTCAGAAAAGATCACCAGGTTATTCCGGTGTCTGGAAAGGTCAACAGGTTATGTTTTTGCTCCGCAAAAGGGAATGATCAATAGGTTATGCTGTTGTCAGAAAAGATCATCAGATTATGCAAGTATTTGGAAAGGTCAATAGGTTATGCTGTTGCCCCAGAAAAGAGATCACTGGGTTATGCCAGTGTCAGGAGATGATCAGCAGGTTATGCTGTCGTCAAAAAGACCACCAGGTTATGCCGGTGTCTGCTTGGGAGTGGGACCCTATGTTGGCATCAACTGATGACTGGGATATCCTAGGTTGGCGTCAAGTTATGTCGGCATCAGGTTATGCTGGAATCAACTAGGGAATGGAGACCCTATGTTGGAATCAACTAAGGAATAGAATATCCTATGTTGGAAAAGGTGTAGCTAGGGATTGGAGACCCTATACCACTTCAAGTTTGGACTATTTTCAACATTGTTTTCTTCTTTTCTTTTATTTTCGTTTTATTTTGAGTGAATGTGGGAAATAATTTTGGAGAAAACTTCCCTTTTTGGAGTCGTTGATGCATAGCTCCTTCTAGCCTTTGCGCAATTTGTTTTGGTTGCACCTGCTTTTTTCACGGTTTCTTTTGAGTTGTACCTATTTCAGATTTTCAAATAGAGAACAATTTGTTAGTTTGAAACTGTGGTTGGTTTTGCGGCTTTGATTTTCAACTACTTGCTCTCAGCTCTTTTGACGAAGATCTCAACTACGTGCTCGTTTGATGGGGATTGGGTTTCATCTCTAATCTCGGGGACCATGGATTTCTAGATTTACCATGGTGACCGATCGCGTGGGACCCAGCATTTGACTTTATTTCGCCTCTGTAAGCCTTTCACTTGCTTTTTCCTTTTGGATTTTCCGAGTTTTGGGGAAGTTTTAGCCCCTCAAATTCTGCTGCAATGGTTAGTCGTGTGGGACTTAACCTCTTCGCCCTTATCGGCCCTTCATTTCTGACTTTTCCTCCAACTTTAGCCTTAGGGCATTTGGAGTATTTCGCTTTTCAAACATTTCCGAGATGGTTAGCCATGTGGGACCCCACTTTTCAACTTCATTCGCCTTTATAGGCACTTTAGTTTGATGATTTTTTTTTCTTTCAAGGGTTTTGAGTTTGAAACATCGGCCGCTACGGCCAGTCGAGATCGACTCGATGCCCCTGACGAGGCTGGGCGCCTTTTGCATGTTAGCTTGCGTTAAACGAGAACCCCGTAAATTAGTTTTTCCATCTTTTCGTTGTTTTACCTTAGAAACAGTGTCAGACTGAAAGGGATTGAAAGAGAATAACAAAGAAATGGAGACAATGAATTTTGACAAGAAATATCCTTTTCGGGGAAGAGAATAAAGACTTATCTGGAGTGTATGCGGCCTTCAATGAACATGACATGCGTCTTGGACTGGATGCCTAATCTATATAAACCATCTGACTCTCAGGAATTCATCACAACTTTTAACTCGAGGTCGAGAAACCTTTCCCAAGAGTATGTAGATATTAGTAAACAAATCACCCTCTTTTCGATTAGCGGTGCCCTTTTTGGGTTTTCACTGACTAACCTCTCCCATTTATCTTATCGCCATCGCCCTGTAGTTCTATTTGCGAGTTTTCATGAACAAGAATCTCTCATTTTCAATTTCTCTACTCTCCATCGCCTTATGGTGCCCGTGTGGGTTTTCACCAATAAGTCTCTCTCATTTTGATTTCTCTGCTCGCTCGTGTTCGATCCAAGTAGCTGTATCTTCTAATTTTGACTTTCCTTCGCTGATCGATCAGAAGGACTTGAACAGGATTTGGGGGTAAAAATAATTTTAATTGAATTACAGCTTTGGAACTTTTCACGCGAATCATTGCCGAATCTCAACACTTTCCCCAACTTAAACTCTTGGGGAAATGTAGATTTTTATTTCAGTGTGACTGAACCCCAGGGAGAGGCTTCCTACGTATCCTTTAGGAATCAAGTCAGACGTAGTTCAGGGAAACATTTTGTTTTTGTTTTGATTTTTTCTATTGCTTTTTTTTTTCAACAACACTTTTAGATTCCAAAGAGGGTAATCAAAGAAGGGTAACCGGTTCAAAGGGTTTGCAAAAGGGTTAATGGTGCTTGGGTAGCAAAAATGAAAGCCTTTGTCACCTCAATCGGAGAACATTTAATATTATATGGAGGATCAAACATAGTACCTTTTGACTGCATCTGCATTGACAGCCGTTTCGAGGTCATTTCCTTCGATGTCCCCCAGGTATAACGCTCCTTTTGGTAGGAATTTCTTTATGATGTATGGACCTTTCCAATTTGGGGCGAACTTTCCTTTCGCCTCTTCGTGGTGTGGAAGGATGCGTCTTAAGACGAATTGCCCCACTTCGAAGTTCCTAGGTCGCACTTTCTTGTTATAAGCTCGGGCCATTCTTTGTTGGTACAACTGCCCGTGGCACATTGCGGCCATCCTTTTCTCATCAATTAGGGTTAATTGTTGTAGTCGGGTTTTGACCCATTCATTATCCTCAGTTTCTTCTTCGACAATAATCCGAAGGGAAGGAATTTCAACTTCTACGAGTATTACGACTTCAGTGCCATAAACCAATAGGTAAGGAGTAGCCCCAACCGACGTGCGCACGGTCGTGCAATATCCCAACTATGCAAAATGAAGCTTCTCGTGCCATTTCCTGGATTGAAAGAGAATAACAAAGAAATGGAGAGAATTAATTTTGACAAGAAAAATCCTTTTGGAAGAAGAGAAGAAAGACTTATCTGGAGTGTATGCGGCCTTCAATGAACATGACATAGGTCTTGGACTGGATGCCTGATCTATATAAACCATCTGACTCTCAAAAATTTGTCACAACTTTTAACTCGAGGTCGAGAAACCTTTCCCCAGAGTACGTAGATATCAGTAAACAAATCACCCTCTTTTCGATTAGCGGTGCCCTTTTTGGGTTTTCACTGACTAACCTCTCTCATTTCTCTTATCGCCATCGCCCTGTAGTGCTATTTGTGAGTTTTCATGAACAAGAATCTCTCATTTTTAATTTCTTTACTCTCCATCGCCTTATGGTGCCCGTGTGGGTTTTCACCGATAAGTCTCTCTCTCATTTTAATTTCTCTGATCGCTCGTGTTCGATCCAAGTAGCTGTATCTTCTAATTTTGACTTTCCTACGCTGATCGATCAGAAGGACTTGAACAGGATTTGGGGGTAAAAATAATTTTAATTGCATTACAACTTTGGAACTTTTCAAGCGAATCATTGCGAATCTCAACACTTGCCCCAGCTTAAACTCTTGGGGAAATGTAGATTTTTATTTCGGTGTGACTGAACCCCAGGGAGAGGCTGCCTACATATCCTTTAGGAATCAAGTCAGGCGTAGTTCAAGGAAACATTTTGTTTTTGTTTTGATTTTTTCTATTGATTATTTTTTTTTTCAACAACACTTTTAGATTCCAAAGAGGGTAATTAAAGAAGGGTAACTGGTTCAAAGGGTTTGAAAAAGGGTTAATGGTGCTTGGGTAGCAAAAGTGAAAGCCTTCGTCACCTCAATTGGAGAACATTTAATATTATATGGAGGATCAAACGTAGTACCTTTTGACTGCATCTGCATTGACAGCCGTTTCGAGGTCATTTCCTTCGATGTCCCCCAATTATAACGCTCCTTTTGGTAGGAATTTCTTTATGATGTATGGACCTTTCCAATTCGGGGCGAACTTTCCTTTCGCCTCTTCGTGGTGTGGAAGGATATGTCTTAAGACGAGTTGCCCCACTTCGAAGTTCCTAGGTCGAACATTCTTGTTATAAGCACGGGCCATTATTTGTTGGTAAAACTGCCCGTGGCACACTGCGGCCATCCTTTTCTCATCAATCAGGGTTAATTGTTCTAGTCGGGTTTTGACCCATTCATTATCCTCAATTTCTTCTTCGACAATAATCCAAAGGGAAGGAATTTCAACTTCTACGAGTATTACGGCTTCAGTGCCATAAACCAATAGGTAAGGAGTAGCCCCAACCGACGTGCGCACGGTCATGCGATATCCCAACAATGCAAAAGGCATCTTCTCGTGCCATTGCTTGGATGTTTGAATCATTTTCCTGAGAATTTTCTTGATGTTTTTGTTTGCTGCTTCAACGACGCCATTAGCTTTTGGCCGGTAAGGGGTGGAGTTGCGGTGTGTGATTTGGAACTGTTCACACACCTCCCTCATCAAGTTAGTGTTCAGATTCGCTGCATTGTCGGTAATGATACTTTTTGGGATACCAAAACGACAAATGATATTAGAATGCATGAAATCCACCAGTGCTTTCTTAGTGACAGCTTTGAACGTGACTTCCTCGACCCATTTTATAAAATAGTCGATAGCAACCAAGATGAATCTGTGCCCGTTTAATGCCCTTGGCTCGATTGGCCCGATGACATCCATTCCTGATATGCTCAAATTACACCTTAAAATAGTGTAAGTGGTCGATTGTCAAATATAATAACCCAACAAGGTTGGGGTCGAATCCTATAGAGAATAATATGGAGGCGATTAGGAATGTAAGAGAATTATCACTTATAGCGCAATGCCAAACAAATAGATTTTGGTTTTGAAAATGTTTATAACTAAATGCGAAAATATAAACTAACCTAAAAAACAAGTAAAACGATCAATGGAAACAAGTATGAATGCGTCGGGAATTACACTCAAGTAACGATCCAATGTATTTCACGATTTTACAAATATGAGCGAGTTTATGTTAATTAGCCACGGATAATAATTCTAAATTAGCTTTTTCCAAAGACTAATAAGACTTCCTAATTGAATTATTCCTAACCCAATCAAGAGAGTAAGCACACCTGGATATAGCTACAAGTAGTTCAATCCTATCCCTAGGTAGAATCTATAAAATGAGGGTTAAAGCCTCAAGTTCTTGTTAATTAATCTTTCCCAACCCCAAATTATCTTTTCCAAAATTAATTCGGAGTTAATGGGCTAGTCCTAGGGTTAGCTCATCCCTTTGGAAATATTAAAGAACAAGAATAATTAAAGAAACAATAACTCACTTCATAAATATAATTAAATCCTTCAATACATAAGCATAACAAGGTATTTAATCCACACTTTAAATATGTAAATTTCCATAAACAAGATTCAAGTGTTGAAAATAAATACTACACACTTAAATATACAATATAAAGCAAGGAACTGAAGAAACAAACATAAATGGGTAAGCAAACCTTAACCACAAGACTGAAATCTTCAAATCCCAAGTGTGTGTGCAAACCCTAGCTTCAAGAATTGTTCTTCTCTACTCAAAATTATATTTACATTGCCAAAGATATTCAAAGATATGTTCAGATTGTGTATAAGAATGGGTTGGGGATAAAAATGTGAAATTACAAAGCTGCCCAGATTTTCGCCCAGATTTATTTCTCCTCGATCGCGGAACTCCGTCTGCGATCGCGTAGGTCCAGGTTTTGAAGCTCTGCGATCGCGTGACCACACTGGCGATCGGGTTGAATATTGCAGGACTGGTGACCTGGTCCTTCTCTGTGATCGCGGAAACAGCTGTGCGATCGCGGGTCAAACCTTGCAATCGTGATGAATAACTGGCTTCAGTCATTTTTTCTTATTTTGGCCTATTTTGACTTGATTTCTTCCATTTCTTATCCAAATCACATAATACCTGAAAATTGCCAATAAACCTCAGAAAATGTCCTAGTTTTCTATCAAAATTATACTAAGTTAAATATCGAGAGGATATAAGTTGGTAAAATACCAACTCATCAAACCTCCAAACATAAACTATTGCTTGTCCTCAAGCAATGCAAAACTAAGCACACATTTATGCAAATCATCACTTAAGTCCCTATGGCATACCAAGTATCGTTTCACTTCAAAAAGGGTAAATTCAAGCTCAATCTAATGACTTTGGTTGGTACCAACAATTAATCCAAGGCATATGAATCACTAAACTTTCGCTCATTCCTCCCAATTGGAAATGGGATTAAATTAACAACTCGAGTCTCATGTGCCCTCACACTTTAAGAGAAAATCCCAAACTCACAAATTGCTTTCAAAACATAGAAGTGATGTCAAATAGAAGACCCAACTCTCTCTCTCTCTCACAAAGATATTCAAATGAACACAAGTAGTACCATAGGCTTTCCCTTTATGTATTTCTCCACTAATTTAGACATAGTTGGTTAAAAATCAATTAGGACTTAAAGGGTTGTAGTTTATGCTTTTGGTCAAGGTGTGACACAAGAATGACTCAAGCCTCCCTAAGCACTACACTTTTTCAACGATTAAAGTCCCCTTTCTTCAAGAATTTTTCCACCCTTTCTTCTCTTCTCTTCTCTTTTTTTTTTGTTTCACATAGTCTTCCCTTTATTCAAGCTTTTTTTTTTTACAACACTTTTCACTCTTTAAGAAGCCTCCATATCACGACTTTATCAACCTCCACCCCCAAACTTAGGCTGTAAGCCTATATTCATACTTTCAATCACTTCGGGAGGTTGGGTTTCACAAGAATATATTGTAACATGGTTGCCAAAGAAAAAATTAAAATGCTCAAAAGGGTTGACAAGGGAAAATATTTATGGGTAGGACATTTAGGAACAAAAATGGTTCAAGAAAGGCCTAACATCATTTTTCAAACCAAGTTAATCTGTGATTTCGCCTTGAAAAACATTCCGGGCAAGTTCTAGACCAAAAGTGATACAAAAGAACTTCACAATTAAAAACTCACCACNGGTACCAAACAAGTCACATTTAGCTTATAGGCACGAGATTACGCCCCACAACCCAATTTATTAACAACTAGGCTACTAAAATAAGAATATTATTTACGCAAGACTAGTCCCTTAAGAAAGTTGTCACGCCATGCATCATAGGGAAAAGTCACCCGGTTCAACGAAAATAATTTCCTTGGAAAAGAACCGAGATAGAAAGAAAAACCAAGGAATAATGCTACTATAT
>ML415205.1:73200-109997 GCA_005239525.1 Nicotiana knightiana
AAAAACAAAAACAAGAAAACTATAAAAAGAAAGAGAAAATGCTAACTTAGCAAAATATCATTAATAGACTAAAACATCCACCAATATACACAAGTTCATAATCTACCAAAAACAAAAATTCATATTTTCCACACAATCATATAAGGGCCACCCCCAACTTAAAATATTGGATTGTCCCCAATGCAACTATGCAAGATAAGAAGAAAATGAAGGAGGTGCTTCCTGGGTGGTATCACTCATCATCAGAAGAACTGGAAAGTGCATGCTCGAGATCCTCATCCTCGGCCTTGTCCAGGCTACATAATTTTCTCAACGTGCTCATGATCTTGGAGAGGAACTTGTTCTGCTTCCTCTGCCTCCTTTCAATCTTGCCCAGCTTGCCCTTGATGGCTTGTTGTTCCTTAGAAAGGTCGGCTATAGTCGGGAGTCGTACCTGGCTAGATGATCCTACAGAAGTGTCTTCTCCGGGTGGTGCAGAAGGAAGGCCAGCTATAAGCTGGCGGACCTGTGTATCCACTCCATAGACCTATCTAGAAATGTACCTGAGAGTAAGCGGCCCTTGCTCCAGTGGCGTGATAGTTGTGGAAGTCCCTGAAGCAGCTACAATATCATCAGGTATCTCAATGAAATCAGTGAAATGGCCACAGGTAGGGGATGCCATATCAATCTTCCGCTTCTTCTGTGCATTTCCAGATCCCTTTCTCAACAGCGGGTCGATGTTCTTTTGCGGATGACGCTCTTTTTCTGTGGGCTTTGGCACCACCCCAACATCGTAACACAGCTAGGTGATCAGGGACGGTAAGAATAGGCTCCTGGTCCGCTCTGTTACCACCTCTTCTATCTCATCAACAATGATCCGCCCGACATTCACCGGGATGCCCTCCATGATGGAACATATCACACTCGCCTTCTCAATTATTACCTCAGTCTCATTCTTGGAAGGCATGATGCGAGCACAGATGATGGAGAGCCAAGTCTTGGCCTCCGCAGTAAACTATGAAGACTCGGTCCTGGAGTAATTTTTGATCCTGTTGGGTACCTGTCCGTCATGCAAATGATCAATGTACGACTGGGTACCCAACTCTTGGGCTTGTTCTCTGTAAACCTGGTTGTGAGCGTTGGGTAGATGGTAATGTGGATTGATTGCCTCAGGACTAAACTAGACTTCTTTGTCCCTCACAGTGACTACCAACTCATTAGCAAAGTCCATCTCCAAAGCATTTGCGTAAAACTCGCGGACGACTTCATGGTTGGCAGGCCTAGGATCAGCTGCAAAACAGTTATGACCACTAGTTATCAGTCTCCCCTGGAACTCGGGCCATCGACTCTCCAGGTCGGTTAAGAGGATGCCCCGTTCCCTAATCATGCCTATGGATAATTGCTTGTCATATCGCTCAGAGCATATAAGGGAAGAGAAGGTGGTGGCATCGTAGTAATCCTCTGCGGCATCTTGTGCAACGGGTATATGAACATTTTCAATTGGTGTTGAGTCCATTTTGAGAGTGCAAAGTGCATGTTCATTGCGATCGCGTACTGATATCCGTAATCGCGATGCATTACATTTTTCTGAGATTTTTGCTGATATTCTACGATCGCTTTTTTGCCCTCAAAAGTACATCTGCGATCGCAGAGTTGCTTCTAGGCATCACAGACTTGGGCAGATTGCCCGGTGAATTTTTTGTCCCTCTTTTGCACTGTGTTTGGCCACCCGGTACCCCCGACCTGCTCAATTCAACTCCGAAAAATGTGAAACTTGGATGATTGGTTAGGAAAAATATAATAATCTATTCTAAAAGAGAAAATTTCAAAAAATGACAAAAAATTTGGGAAAATGATGGGTTGCCTCCCACCGTGCGCCGCATTTAACGTCGTGGCACGACACAAACCAGTTTACCACTTTTCTCGCCACTTGGATGATATGAATTGGGCACCTAACTTGGAATCAAGATTGTGACCACGGACGGTGGGGGTTGGTAAATAAATGACCGAGCCAAGCCTTAATTTCTTCATTTTGCACTTCTTGGCTCTCATGTGAGGCATGCCATTTTGCTTTCTTAGTTCCTCAAATTGTAAGATGTATGGTATGAATTTTCCTTCTCACAATCCCTCATTGATCCGTATAGTTCAACTTCCATATCACCACACAATTCCAATGTTGAAAAATTCTTGGAATGTGCCTTCAAACCTCCAACTTGCAATTTTTCCCAGATTTTGACATCCTCTTTTTCCCCCGGAATAGAGTCAATTTCAACCAAATTTTCAATTACCCCGGTTGACTCTAATTCCATATTTATCTCGGCATCACTAACACTCATGGAGTCGTTTGGCGGATATTCAAGGCTTGATTCCTCAAAGTAAGGCTCACTCTCACCCTCGGAATTGGAATCTTCTTGGCTTCCATCCACACTCTCAACTCGAGAGGCATAATGAGCCTCCATCAATGCTTGCATTTGATCTTCCAAAGTGCGGATGTGCTCATCATTTTGAGTCACGTCATGTTTCAATTCCTCGAGTTCAAAGTTATTCTTTTCCTCGTTTTCAAGAATGGCCTCCAACATGAGCATCATCCTTTCATTTTGAGAAATTGAGAGTTCTTCTTGGTTTTGTTCAATTATCAAGGAAGAATTTTCAACTTCAACCTCTAAGGAAGGTTCTTGGCTATCACTCACCTCCAAGGCTTTTTGAACCCTTGAAGCTTCAATCATGGCATCCATTTGTGAGTGCAACCTTTCAAGTGCCAAATCATTTTGGAGACTAATCTCCAAAAGTTCTTCCAAAGCATTTTGCTCATGCTTCCCTTCTTCAAGTAAGCATTCCAACATGAGCTTGAACTCTCCATTTCTACCATGATCACTTCCCTCCACTTCTTCACCCCTAAATTTCCATCACAAAAAGTAGAATCATCGTAGTGGGGGCTTGGGGAAGGGAAGGACAAATATGCACAATCATACTAATGACCATTTTGGCGACCACACCTATCACAAATACTCCACTCATGGGTTTGAGATTGTGCGCACAATCCATCCCCGAGAGAATTTAAACAATTTTGTCACGAGTGTGGTCCTTCACATTAAGGATAAGGGTCATCAAAGTATGAACAACTACCATCCGACCAATTTTCAGTATATGATCCCATATATATATTTTTTTTTAATCAAAAATTAAGAAAATAAGAAAGAAAAATAATTACTCAAATATTCACAAGTTTGGATCAAAACACTTATGCTTACTTCTCAAACAACCTAAATTACGCAAATTGCTCCCCGGCAACGTCGCCAAAATTTGGTACGCTCAAATTACACCTTAAAAAAGTATAAATGGTCGATTGTCAAATATAATAACCCAACAAGGTTGGGGTCGAATCCCACAGAGAACAATATGGAGGCGATTAGGAATGTAAGAGAATTATCACTTATCGTGCAATGCCAAATGAATAGAATTTGGTTTTGAAAATTTTTATAACTAAATGCGAAAATATAAACTAACCTAGAAAGCAACTAAAACGATCAATGACAACAAGTATGAATGCGTTGGGATTACACTCAAGTAACTATCCAATGTATTTCATGATTTTACAAATATGAGCGAGTTTATGTTAATTAGACACGGATAATAATTCTAAATTAGATTTTTCCAAAGACTAATAAGACTTCCTAATTGAATTATTACTAACTCAATCAAGAGATTAAACACACCCGGATATGACTACAAGTAGTTCAATCATATCCCTAGGTAGAATCTATAAAATGAGGGTTAAAGCTTCAAGTTCTTGTTAATTAATCTTTCTCAACCCCAAATTATCTTTTCCAAAATTAATTCGGAGTTAATGGGCGAGTCCTAGTATTAGCTAATTCCTTTGGAAACATTAAAGAGCAAGAATATTAAAGAAATAATAACTCACTTCATAAATATAATAAAATCCTTCAATACATAAGCACAACAAGGTATTTAATCCACACTTTAAATATGTAAATTTCCATAAACAAGATTCAAGTGTTGGAAATAAATACTACACACTTAAATATAGAATACAAAGCAAGGAAGTGAAGAAACAAACATAAATGGGTAAGAAAACCTTAACCACAAGACTGAAATCTTCAAATCCCAAGTGTGTATGCAAACCCTAACTTCAAGAATTGTTCTTCTCTACTCAAAATTATATTTACAATGTCAAAGATATTCAAAGATATGCCCAGATCGTGTATAAGAATGGGTTGGGGATAAAAATGTTAAATTACAAAGCTGCCCAGATTTAATTCTCCACGATCGTGGAACTCCGTCTGCGATCGCGTAGGTCCAGGTTTTGAAGCTCTGCGATCGTGTGACCACACTGGCGATCCCGTTGAATATTGCAGGACTGGTGACCCGTCCTTCTCCGCGATCGCGCAAACAGCTCTGCGATCGCGGTTAAACTTCTAGTTGACTTCTGCGATCGCGGGTCAGACCTTGCGTTCGCGATGAAGAAATGGCTTCAGTCATTTTTCCTTATTTTGGCCTATTTTGACTTGATTTCTTCCATTTCTTCTCCAAATCACATAATACCTAAAAATTTCCAATAAACCTCAGAAAATGTCCTAGTTTTCTATCAAAATTATACTAAAGTTTAAATATCGAGAGGAGATAAGTTGGTAAAATACCAACTCATCAATTCCCCAGACAACAAATGGCCAGGGTGCTGACATAGGATGCAGTTCTGATGGTGGTGCATGGATTAAGTCTCCATGTATTTGAAACTTATGGCACTTCCGGACGAAACCGAAATAATCTTTCTCCATGGTAATCCCATAATATCCAGCCAGCAAGATTTTCTTTGCGAGTACGTACCCGTTCATGTAGGGACCGCATAATCCTGAATGCACCTCGCCCATAATACTTTCGGATTCTTTGCGTCTACACATCTTAATAGATTTAGATCGGGATTTATACAGTACTTCCCCACTTAGGAAGAAACTACTGCCAAGCCTTCGGATGGTTCTCTTTTGGTCTCCTTTGGCATGCTCTGGATATTCTTTTGTCTTCAAGAATCTTTTGATATCATGATACCATGGTCGAACGTCGGGTTCTACTTCGACCGTGTTGCAGTAAACACGCCTTTACTTGATTTGAATCTCCAACGGGTCGATGTGAACATTACCCGGATATGGCAGCATTGTAGCTAGGGTAGCCCGCACATCGGCTAACTCGTTGTGGCACCGAGAAATATATCTGAACTCGACAGCTTTAAATTGTTTGCTAAGATCATCCACATGTTGTTTGTAGGGAAGGAGCTTAACATCTCGAGTTTCCCACTCTCCCTGAGCCTGCTTGAAGATCAAATAGGAGACCCCCATGATCAATAATTCTTCTACATCCATATCAATGGCCATGTTCATGCCCATTATACAAGTTTCATATTCAGCATTATTATTTGTACAGAAGAAACGAAGGCGAGCCGTGGCGGGATAGTATTGTCCTGTGGGCGAAATCAAGATTGCCCCTATCCCAATACCTTTTGCATTGACTGCTCCGTCGAAGAACATTTTCCAAGTGCCAGTGCCTTCCGATATTACTTCGACGGAATTGACTTCCTCATCTGGAAAATAAGTGCTCAAGGGTTGGTGTTCATCATCAACCAGATTCTCAGCTAGATGATCGGCCAAGGCTTAAGCTTTCATGGCTATGCGGGTGACATTGACAATGTCGAATTCTGTGAGTAATATTTGCCATTTTGCTAATCTTCTGATGGGCATTGGATTTTAGAATATGTACTTCAAAGCATCCATCCTAGTGATGAGGTAGGTGGTATAAGCCAACAAATAATTTCGGGGCTTTTGAGCAACCCAAGTTAGAGCGCAGCAAGTTCTTTCCAACGGAGTATACTTGGCCTCGTAGCTTGTGAACTTCTTGCTCAAGTAATATATGGCCTGATATTTATTCCCAGTTGCGTCATGCTGCCCGAGAACGCACCCGAAGGAATTTTCTAACACCGTCAGGTATAAGAACAAAGTTCTCCCTTGTTCCGGGGGGACTAGCACTGGCGGATTCGACATATATTCTTTGATCTTATTGAAAGCGTCCTGGCATTCGTCTATCCATTTGATGGCTGCATCTTTCTTTAACAGCTTGAATATGGGCTCACATGTGGATGTCAACTTAGCGATGAACCTACTGATGTAATTCAACCTACCCAGCAGACTCATGACCTCTTTCTTGGTTCTTGGTGGTGGGAGATCCCGAATAGATTTTATATTTGTCGGGTCCAGCTCGATGCCCCATCGACTGATAATAAACCCCAGTAATTTTCCAGATGGAACTCCGGAAGCACATTTGGCGGGGTTTAATTTCGGATCATATTTACGCAGGCGTTCGAAGAATTTCCTCAAATGCTGCACATGGTCACCTTGTGTCATGGATTTAATAATCACATCATCCACGTACACCTTTATCCCCTGATGCATCATGTCGTGGAATATGGCGGTCATGGACCTCATATAAGTTGCCCCAGCGTTCTTCAAACCAAATGGCATGACTCGATAATAGTAGGTTCCCCAGGGTGTAGTGAAGGCTGTCTTTTCTGCATCCTCTTCATCCATCAACACTTGGTGATATCCAGCGTAGCAATCGATGAAAGACTATACCTCATGTTTGGCACATTTGTCAACTAGGATATGTATGTTTGGCAGTGGAAAGTTATCTTTCGGACTCGCTTTATTCAAATATTGATAGTCGACACATACTCAGACCTTTCTGTACTTCTTAGGTACCGGAACCACATTGGCCAGCCAGGTGGTGTATTGGACCACTCGGATTACTCTAGCTTTTAGTTTTTTAGTGACCTCTTCTTTGATTTTTTCACTCATGTCTGTTTTAAATTTTCTTCGCTTTTGTTGGACAGGCGGATAACCGGGGTAGGTCGGCAATATGTGTACCACCAAGTCCACACTTAGTCCGGGCATGTCGTCATAGGACCAAGCAAACACGTCTTTGAATTCAAATAGGAGTTGAATCAAGGCGTTCGTAGTTCTTTCATCCGCATGGAAGCTTATCATGTTTTCTCAAACCTCTTCTGCATTACCCAAGTTAACGTGTTCTATTTCGTTTAAGTTTGGCTTAGGCTTATTCTCGAATTATTCCAATTCTCGATTTATTTCCATAAAAGACTCTTCTGCATCATATTTTGATTCATTATTTCGAGGATAGATAGCGTATTAAGATCACAGCATGAAGTCCGCAAGCATGTCATGTTTTTAAAGGCCGCATTATTAGGACTGAAAAAATAAGAAAAATAAACAAAACTCAGAAAGAATAATAGACGATGAAATTTTGATTTCATTTCATTGAACTTGAACATAAGAGGGTTTACATCGAAGTTGAAATGCAATAAACTAAAAACACTTGAGTTACACCCTAAAATAACTCATAGTGCAAAAAAGATGGCAACAGCTGAACTACCGGGACTCCTGCCTGACGGAGAATGAAGTAGCCTGCCAGTTTTGCAACTTGGTGTCCCCATATACTGCACTTCAGCGGTGCTGGAGCCTTCTCCTTGTTGGACCATATGAGCCTTATACAACATCTGTCTCATTGCTCTGCAGATTTCTACAATTTCTTCGGCCGTGAAAACCTCCTCCTCTTCCTCCACGTATTTTGGCTTGACGAATGATTCGGTGATGTGCGGGATTGGATGAGGCAATACCCAGCCATATTTCTTACGTTGGTCAGCCCATTGTTCATCATCGGGAGTAGCTTGAAACCCTATGTCGAAGAACTTCTTACTGGTAGGCAAGGTGACAGGTTCTTTGATGCCTTGCAAGGACACCCTGAGCCCTTTTCCAGGTGTGTACCCATGTTTAATCATGTCGCTAGCGACCATAATTGATGTGTTTGATAGGAAGGGTTGTGGGCACGGGGTTCCTTCCTCATATTGGTTTGCAACCACAATCTCGAAAGCCTGGTAGACTATGTGCTCGCTGCCTTCTCTTGCTTCCAGGCATGGGATTGATGGGTCCCTGTAAGTAGATTGCTCGTCCTCTCCATGGACCACAATTTCCTAGTCATCATACTCAAACTTAACCATCTGGTGGAGAGTAGATGGCACTGCCCCCGCTGCATGGATCCAAGGCCTTCCCAGGAGATAATTGTAGGAAGTATCCATATCCATGACTTGGAATGTCACTTCAAAATCTACAGGGCAGATTGTCAAGACCAGATCAATCTCCCCGATTGTGTCTCTCTTGATTCCATCGAATGCGCGGACGCACACAATGTTGGGCCTAATTCTCTCTGTCCCGATCTCCATTCTTTATAGGGTCGAGAGAGGGAAAATATCAACCCCAGATTCGCCGTCCATCATAACTCTTTTCACATAGTACCCT
Source organism: Nicotiana knightiana (assembly GCA_005239525.1). Lineage (NCBI taxonomy): Eukaryota > Viridiplantae > Streptophyta > Magnoliopsida > Solanales > Solanaceae > Nicotiana > Nicotiana knightiana. The sequence continues at coordinate 81,555 of ML415205.1, forward strand.
TCACATTTAACAGTTAGGTGGAGAGCTTTGTTCTGGGCAGCCCCTTCTGGAGGCAAGTCATTTCTTCTAAATGAGATCCGGTTGACTTCAAAAAATTGCTCCGCCATTCTTTCCATTTGCTCAACTGTGGTCTCGGCCGAAACATATGCTTCATTAAGTGTTTTGATCACGATTTTCTGATGCTCGCTTGAACTTATCAGCAAGGATAGAACTGAGACCTGAGTGGGGGACTTTCTGAGCTTCTGAATTACGACGTATTAAGAGGTTTTCATATTTTTGAAGAATTCTTCTGCCTCTCCGGCACCGATCGGCTTCTTAGGTGGAAAGCGTTTCTGCTTGCTTTTATTCAATTCTTCCAGGTTGAGGTATTTCTCTGATGTGTTTATCTCACTTGTTTCCCCAGTAATTTCTTTTCCTTGTACGTCACCACCGTCTTGTTGTAATTCCAGGGGATGGCAGTAGTACTCTTCACGGGAGTCTGCGACGTGCGGCTAATAACCACGGGCTCATTCAGCCTTGGTGAAATTATTTGCCCCCGCGCCACATACGTCCCCTTTAGCACGTACATTTTTGTGTTGTTCATCGTTGCTTTATTGAATTGTAACCTTCTGGGAGGACATAACATAGTTTGTTCCTTCCTGGGTCCCGATCTCCATTTTTGGTATTGTTGCGTTGTTTTTGGTGTTTCGAAGGCTAGACCAAGTTTGAATGATGTTATGGGATATGTGTTATGTTTTGTTGAGGTCCCGAGGGCCTCGGGTGTGTTTCGGGTGGTTAACGGACCAACTCTTGGCTTGAAAACTTGGGAAATTTCTGATGATGTGAGGTTCTGGTTTCCTTCTATGCTATCGGGGAAGGATGTTTGCGATCGCGTTAAGTAAAATAGTGTGGCAGGCATTTTTTCTATGCGATCGCGTGGTTAGGATTGCGATCGCGTAGGTTGGTCAGGATAGGCAGTGCGGTCGCGTGGGAATTTCTGCGATCGCGTAGAGTATTTTGAGGCGCGTGTGTGGGGTAGAGAATTGTTCTATGCGATCGCATTGGTTGGTTGGTCTTTGCATCGCGATCGCGTACTAATGACTGTGACCGCAATGAAGAAAATATAAAGGTTGGGCAGAATGTTTTAAAAGGCCTGTTGTGCGAGATTTGCTCATATTTCCTCCATTGTTGACGAAGTTGGGAGCACTTTTAATAGGATTGAAGAGGGAATTGAAGGGAATCACTTGGAGGTAAGTTTTTTAACTTCATAACTCGTGTATATGTCGATTCCTAAGTGATTATACCATAGAAATTGCTGGAATTAAACCCAAATTGGGGAAGAAGGGTGCATGGGAAAATTGATTTCTCTTTTGAGGATTTGAGTGGGAAATTGTGGTCCGATTTTAGCGTTCTTGATATGTATAGAATCATGGGAGGACGAGGATTCGAATGATGTAAAAATTGTTAAATTCTGAGACATGGTCTTGGGGCTCGGGTTTAGTCGAATTTCGAGATTCTTGTATAATTTGATAGTTTTCGATTGGGTTGAGTTCCTTTGATATATATTTATGATGTTAAACTAGTTTTGGGTAGATTCGGAACAATCGAGAGCCAATTTGAGGGGCAAGAGCATTGCGGCCTAGTGTTGTGGCCCGGTAGAGGTAAGTAATGGTTATAAATCTTGTCCTAAGGGTATGGAACCCCGGACTACATATTTTCTCACTTATTTTGGAATGGCGCACATTTCGAATGACGAGTATGTGGCGCGTACTGATTTTTGGATTGGACTATGTCCTCTCTGCGGCAACTAATGAGTTGCATGTTCACTCAAAACCTTATGTTAAATTATGTTTTAAAGATTTGTGAAATATTTGTGCTATAAGTCATGTTTGGGCCTCGTGTCGATCTGTTTAGACCTCTTGGGGGATTTTTTTTACTGTTGTATTTCCTCACTATTTGTTGATGATTTCACTCAGTCTTATTGTGCATACTGTGTTTTTTAAACTCAACCTGATTTACACCACTTTGAGATTTAAAATGATGTTTTGGGTCGAGTACCCTGTTATATTTATTAGCCCGAGGGGCCTTTTGAGTGGTTCTGCTGAGTGAGGCTGAGAGCCTGATTGTGAGGTGTTGAGTGATTGTGAGGTGCTGAGTGATATTAGCGCTTGGGATAAAGAAGCCCCTCCGGAGTCTGTACACACCCCCAGTGAGTGCACAAAGTGCAGAGTGCCGAGTGACGAATGATTGGGAGGCATGAGTGACTGTGAGGTGCTGAGGGGCTGATTACGAGTGATGGTGAGGTATGCCCGAGGGGATGATTATGAGTACCTGTGAGGCATGCGGGGTCATTATGATACATGTTTTTCCCGAGGGGATACTTATGATTTTACTACTTCCACTCTGAGCTTATGAAGTATATTTTGCCCGAGGAGCCTCTATATGATTCATTTCATTTCCATACTAAATCTTTCGGTTTGAAGTTGTTGAAAATATACATTCTTCAAAGGTTTTTTCTGAAGTTGGTTTTAAGGCATGATGATTTCATATATCTATGTTATACTATTGGAAAGTAAGGTTGTGTATATTGTGATCTGATGGCATTGGGTTTATATGTTTCCTTGCCGCTTAGTCTTTATTTATTTTCATTACTATTGAGTTGACGTACTCGCATTACTCCCTGCACCTCTGTGTGCAGATTCAGGTGCAAATATCGAGCATTAGCAATTTATTCCGCGCGGAGCCGGATTTGAGGGATATAGAGGTAGATGTTTAGCGTCCGCAACATCTCTGTTTTTTCCTTCTTGTTGTATCTAGATTTCATTCGGAGGTTTTGTATTACGATAGTATATTTTGTCTTATTCTTGTAGATGCTCATGACTTGTTGGCTCCGGGTTTTGGGGTTGGTGGAATTGTTTATTCGCCTACTTTATTTAGTAAAATATGTATATTTATGAAATGCTTGGATTTTGATTGTAATTCTGAAAGAAATTTTGAACATGTGGTTATTGGCTAGCCAAGTTCCACGATAGGCGCCATCACTGCCGGTTTAGGATTTGGGGCCGTGACTATTTGGTATCAGAGCCTAGGTTACATAGGACTCAACGGTCATGAGCAGGGTAAGTAGAGTCTTGAGGATCGGTACGGAGACGTCTGTACTTATCTTCGAGAGGCTGCCGAACTTTTAGGAAATATTTCTATCTTTCTGGAACTTTTTTCTGCTGATCTATTGATTCTTGAAATTTGAAGTTACGTTGTTTCATTCTCTCACAGATGGTGAGGAAACGCCATACCGATCAGAGTGACCAGTCACCGGCTAGACCAGCGAGAGGTCGAGGCCGCAGTCGAGGCCGTGGTAGAGGTGGGGGCCAGCCCGTGTAGCGGCCGGGGCAGTACCACAGGATCCCCCTATCGATCAGGATTTGGCACCAGCAATGCCTATGGTTATTCCGGGTCTTCATAAGACCCTGTCTCAGATATTGACAGTATGCATCAGTTTGGCTCAGGAAGTCGCCATGTCTTCTACTACCACCACTGCTCAGGCCGAGGGACGCAATCAGACTCTAGTTTCCCGGGCACCTGAGCAGGCTGCACAGGGTATTCAGGCACCGGAGCAGCCCCAGCTCAGCCACTTGCTCCAGTCTCGAATTATTTGGGCCCTGCTATGCCTGAGCATGAGCAGCGCATGTTAGAGAGATTCAGCAGACTTTAGCCTCCGACTTTCAGCGGTTCAGAGGGCGAAGATGCCCAGGGATTTCTAGATAGGTGCCAGAGGATACTGCGTACCGCGGGTATTTTGGAGACCAGTGGGGTCTCATTTGTTACATTTCAGTTTGCGGGCGTTTCCTTTACCTGGTGGGAGTCATTCAAGAGGCGTAAGCCGGTTGGTTCAGGACCCCTCACCTAGCAGCAGTTCTCCATGATATTTTTGGAGAAGCATGTTCCTCAGTCCAACAGAGAGGAGCAGCGCAGGCAGTTTGAGCAGCTGCACCAGGGAGAGTTATCAGTTACTCAGTACGAGATCAGGTTCTCTGAGTCGGCTAGGCATGCTTCTGAGATTGTCCCTATTGATAGGGAGAGGGTGAGGAAGTTTGTAGATGGACTTTCTTATCAGCTTCGGTTACTTGTGAATCGGGAGAGAGTATCGGGTGCTTTATTCTAGCAGGTTGTTAACATAACTTGAGATATTGTGTACATTTTCCGCAAGGAGTGGGAGGAGAGGGAAGCCAAGAGGCCTCGTGGTTCGGGCAGTTCCAGTGGTGCTCTCTTCAGGAGACAGTTTAAGTAGGGTAGGGGCCGTTCATTCAGGCCTCCTCTGTCAGGCTGCCCAGCATACAGTGGTGCATCTTTAGGGCAGGGTCCCCGTGGTTCTTAGTCAGTCCGTACTTCATTTGGTGGCCTCCTAGCTCAGAGTGCAGCTCGAGCACCCCCAGTTCAGGGTTCATCTATGCATGAGTCTTCCAGTGGTCGTACGGGTGCTAGGGGTTTCTATCAGCCCCCGCCTCCAGCTCCAAGGAGTTTCTTTGAGTGTGGAAAGTTCGGGCACGTGTGGAGGCAGTGTCCCTGCCGTCCCGGTGGATCTTCTCAGCAGAGGGGCCAGCCCTCGACTTCAGCTCCAGTCACTTCACCACCCGCCCAGGCAGCCAAGAGTGGTGTTCAGTCAGCTAAAGGCCGCCCTAGAGGGGGAGGTCGAGCAGGGGGAGGTGCTCGCATGTATGCATTTCCAGCTAGGCCGGATGCTATGGCCACAGATGTCGTGATCGCAGGAATTGTTTCAGTATATTGCCGTGATGCCTTAGCTTTATTTGACCCTGGTTTTACATATTCCGTTTCTTCATATTTTGCCGGTTTTTTGGATGTGCCCCGAGAGTCTCTAGTCACATTTGTTCATGTGTCGACTCCGGTGGGTAATATTGTTGTTGTTGACCGTGTGTATCAGTCATGTATGATATCTATTGGGGGTCTAGAGACCCTAGTGGACCTACTGTTACTCAGCATGGTCGATTTTGACGTGATTGGGCATAGATTGGTTATCTCTGTGCCATGTTGTTCTTGATTGTCACGCTAAGACCGTGACCTTAGCTATGTCGGGGTGTCCGAGGGTTGAGTGGAGAGGTTCTTCCGAGTATATTCCTAGCAGGGTGATTTCTTACCAGAAGGCTCAGCGCATGGTTGAGAAAGGGTGTTTATCTTATTTGGCCTTTGTGAGGGATGTCGGTGGTGAGACTCCCGCTGATTTAGTTCTTGTGGTCCGTGACTTTTTGGATGTGTTTCCTGCAGACCTGCTAGGCATGCCACCTGAAGGGATATAAATTTTGGTATCTACTTGGTGTCAGGCACTCAGCCTATTTCTATTCCGCCTTATCGTATGGCACCAACAGAACTAAAGGAATTGAAGGATTAGCTTCAAGAACTCCTGGATAAGGGGTTTATTCGGCCTAGTATGTCACCTTGGGGTGCACCGGTGTTGTTCGTGAAGAAGAAGGATGGGTCCATGCGTATGTGTGTTGACTATCGACAGTTGAATAGGGTTACGGTGAAGAACCGGTATCCCTTGACCTGCATTGATGATTTGTTTGACCAGCTTCAGGGAGCCAGAGTGTTTTCCAAGATTGATTTGAGATCTGGGTATCATCAGTTGAGGATTCTGGATTCTGACATTCCGAAGACTGCTTTCAGGACCAGGTATGGTCATTATGAGTTCTTAGTTATGTCATTTGGGCTGACCAATTCCCCAGCTGTGTTCATGCAGTTGATGAACAACGTGTTTCAGCCTTATCTTGACTCCTTCGTCATTGTGTTCATTGATGATATCCTGGTTTATTCTCGTCACCAGGAAGAGCATGCTCAACATTTGATAGTTGTGTTACAGAGGTTGAGAGAGGATAAGCTTTATGCAAAATTCTCCAAGTGTGAGTTTTGGCTTGGTTTGGTAGCTTTCTTGAGGCACGTGGTGTCTAGCGAGGGGATTCAGGTTGATCCAAAGAAGATAGAGGTGGTGCAGAGTTGGCCCAGACCGTCCTCAGCTATAGAGATTAGGAGTTTCCTTGGTTTGGCGGGATATTACCGTCGCTTTGTGGAGGGATTCTCTTCTATTGCTTCGCCTTTGACCAGATTGACCGAGAATGGTGCTCTATTCAGATGGTCTGATGAGTGTGAGGTGAGCTTTCGGAAGCTCAAGTCAGCATTGACTACAGCTCCAGTACTAGTTTTGCCTGCTGGTTCGGGTTCTTACATAGTTTATTGTGATGCTTCTAGAGTTGGCTTGGGAGCGGTACTGATGTAGGACGGTAGGGTGATTGCCTACGCGTCCAGACAGTTGAAGGTGCACGAGAACAATTATCCAGTGTACGATCTTGAGTTAGCTGCCATTGTTCATACCTTGAAGATTTGGCGGCACTATTTGTATGGAGTGCAGTGTGAGATTTTCACTGATCATCGTAGTTTGCAGTATCTGCTGAGGCAGAAGGACTTGAATTTTCGACAGAGGAGATGCTTAGAGCTCCTTAAGGATTATGACCTCACTATCTTATATCATCCGGGGAAGGCCAATGTAGTAGCCGATGCCTTCAGTCACATAGCAGAGAGTTTGGGGAGTTTAGCCTACCTTCCAGTAGCAGAGCCGCCATTAGCCCTTGATGTTTAGGCCTTGGCAGGTCGGTTGGTGAGATTGGATCTATCAGAGCCCCCGCGGGTGTTGGCTTGTGTAGCCTCCAGGTCTTCTATTTATGATCAGATTAGAGCACGCTAGTATGATGATCCACATTTGCTTGTTCTTCAGGAAAGGGTCCGTCGCGGTGATGCCAGGGATGTGGTTATTGGTGATGATGGGGTAATGAGGATGCAGGGCCGTATTTGCGTGCCCAATGTAGATGGGCTTCGAGATTTGATTCTAGCAGAGGCTCATAGTTCACGGTATTCCATCCATCGGGGTGCCGCAAAGATGTATCAGGATTTGAGGCAGCATTATTAGTGGAGGAGGATGAAGAAGGATATTGTGGAGTTTGTGGCTCGGTGTCTCAACTGTCAGCAGGTCAAGTATGAGCACCAGAGACTAGGTGGATTGCTTCAAAGGTTTGACATTCCAGAGTGGAAGTGAGAGCGGGTCACCATGGAATTCGTAGTTGGACTCCCACGGGCTTCGAGGAGGTTTGATGCTATATGGGTTATTGTGGATCAGCTGACCAAGTCCGCGCACTTCATTCCTGTTGGTACTACTTATTCTTCGGAGTGGTTAGCTGAGATTTATATCTGGGAGATCGTCCAATTGCATGGGGTTCTAGTTTCTATCATTTCCGACAGAGGTACTCAGTTCTCATCTCAGTTTGAGAGCCGTGCAGAGAGAGTTGGGTACTCAGGTTGAGTTGAGCACAGCGTTTCACCCTCAGATCGATGGGCAGTCGGAGCGTACCATTCAGATTTTGGAAGATATGTTGTGTGCTTGTGTGATTGACTTTGGTGGTTCATGGGACTAGTTTCTGCCACTAGCGGAGTTTTCATATAATAACAGCTATCAGTCGAGTAACCAAATGGCTCCGTATGAGGCTTTATATGGTAGGAGGTGCAGATCTCCGGTTGGTTGGTTTGAGCCGGGCGAGGCTAGGCTATTGGGCACAGACTTGTTTCAGGATGCCTCGAGTAAGGCGAAGTTGATTCAGGAGCGGATTCGTACGGCGCATTCTGGGCAGAAGAGTTATACGGACAAGAAGGTCCGAGATATGTCTTTTATAGTTGGGATAAGGTGTTTCTGAAGATGTCGCCCATGAAGGGTGTTATGAGATTCGGGAAGAGGGGGAAGCTGAGTCCCAGGGTCATTGGGCCATTTGAGGTGCTTCAGAGGGTTGGGGAGGTGGCTTATAGGCTTGCTATGCCTCCCAGTTTATCGAGTATTCTTCCAGTATTCCATGTTTCGATGCTCTGGAAGTATGTTAGTGACCCTTCCCATGTTTTGGACTTCAGCACGGTTCAGCTCGAGGGCGATATTTCATATGAGGTGGGGAAAGTGGCTATCTTGGGTCGAAAGGTCAGGAAGCTGAGGTCTAAGGATATAGTTTCAGTGAAGGTTCAGTGGAGAGGGAAGCTGGTGGAGGATGCCACCTGGGATACCGAGCGGGAGATGCGGGACAGATATCCTCACTTATTCAAGACTCCAGGTATGTTTCTAGACCCGTTCGAGGACGAACGTTTGTTTAAGAGGGGGTGGATGTAAGGACCCGGCCGGTCGTTCCGAGAGATTTACCCCGTTTCCCCAATTTATGTATTTTTTGTATATTGCTAGCCTGTTTTTGTTGTGTTGGGTCAGTTGGTTTGGGTCCGGAGTGGTGGTGGTAAGAATCGAGGCATTTAGTTTCTTAAAGTAGCTTAATAGTTGAGAAAGTCAACTGAGAGTTGACTTGTTGGTAAACAACCTCGGAATGCGGATTTTATGGCTCAGATAGCTTCAATAGGTGATTTGGGACTTAGGAGTATGTTCAGAATATTTTTGTGATGTCCGGTGTAGAATGAAGCTTGAATGGGTGAAAGTTAGTTTTTGGCGATTTCCGGTCGGCAGTGGAAAATAGGCTATCGGGGTCAGAATGGAATTCCGGAAGTTGGAGCAGGTTTGTAATGTCATTTTGAATGTCTGCAAAATTTTAGGTCAATCGGGGGTGGTATGGTTGGTTTCAGCGTAGTTGGCGAAATTTCGAAGTTTCAAAGTTCATAGGCTTGAATTTGATGTGATTTTGGTATTGTTGCGTTATTTTTGGTGTTTCGAAGGCTCGACCAAGTTTTAATGATGTTATGGGATATGTGGTATGTTTGGTTGAGGTCCCGAGGGCCTCGGGTGTTTTTCGGGTGGTTAACGGACCAACTCTTGGCTTGAAAACTAGGCAAATTTCTGCTAGTGTGAGGTTCTGGTTTCCTTCTACGCGATCGCGGGAGAATGTTTTCGATCGCGTAGAGTTAAGTAGTGGAGTACGCATTTTTTTCTATGCGATCGCGTTGTTAGGATTGCGATCGCATAGGTTGGTCAAGATAGGCAGAGCGATCGCGTGGGAATTTCTGCGATCGCATAGAGTATTTTGAGGCGCGTGTGTGGGGTGGAGAATGGTTCTATGCAATCGCGTGTTTTGGTCTGCGATCGCATTAGTTGGTTGGTCTGTGCATCGCGATCGCGTTCCAATGTTCGCGATCGCAGTGAAGAAAATATAATGGCTGGGCAGAATGTTTTAAAAGGCCCGTTGTACGAGATTTGCTCATATTTCCTCCATTGTAGACGAAGTTGGGAGCTCTTTTTAGAGGATTGAAGAGGGAATTGAAGGGAATCACTTGGAGGTAAGTTTTTTAACTTCATAACTCGTGTATATGTCGATTCGTAAGTGATTAAACCATAGAAATTTCTGGAATTAAACCCAAATTGGGGAAGAAGGGTGCATGGGAAAAATTGATTTCTCTTTTGTGGATTTGAGTGGGCAATTGTAGTCTGATTTTAGCGTTCTTGGTATGTATGGAATCTTGGGAGGACGAGGATTCTAATGATGTAAAAATTATCGAATTTTAAGATGTGGGCCCGGGTCTCAGGTTTGGCCGAATTTCGAGATTCTTGTATAATTTGATAGTTTTCGATTGGGTTGCGTTCCTTTGATATATATTGATGATGTTAAACTGGTTTTGGCTAGATTCGGAGAAATCAGGACAAAATTTGAGGGGCAAGAGCATTATGGCCTAGTGTTGTGGCCCAGTAGAGGTAAGTAATGGTTATAAATCTTGTCCTGAGGGTATGGAACCCCGGACTACATATTTTCTCACTGATTTTGGAATGGCGCACTTGTCGGATGACGAGTATGTGGCGCGTACTGATTTTAGGATTGGACTAGATCCTCTCCGCGGCAACTAATGAGTTGCATGTTCACTCAAAACCTTATGTTATGTTTTAAAGATTTGTGAAATATTTGGGCTACATGCGTGTTTGGGGCCTCGTGCCGATCTGTTTAGACCCCTTAGGGGCTTTCTTTTTACTGCTGTTTTTCCTCACTATTTGTTGATGATTTCACTCAGCCTCATTGTGCATACTATGTTTTTTAAACTAACCCTGATTTACACCACTTTGAGATTTAAAATGATGTTTTGGGTCGAGTACCCTGTTATATTGATTCGCTCGAGGGGCCTTTTGAGTGTGCTGAGTGAGGCCGAGGGTCTGATTGTGAGGTGCTGAGTGATATTAGCACTGGGGCTGAAGGAGACCCTCCGGAGTCTGTACACACCCCCGAGTGAGCGCACAGAGTGCAGAGTGTCGAGTGTAGAGTGCCGAGTGACGAGTGATTGGGAGGCATGAGTGACTGTCAGGTGCTGAGTGACTGTGAGGTGCAGAGGGACTGATTACGAGTGATGGTGAAGTATGCCCGATTGGCTGATTATGAGTGACTGTGAGGCATGCCCGAGGGGCTGATTATGATACATCTTTTTCCCGAGGGGCTACTTATGATTTACTACTTTCACTTTGAGCTTATGAAGTATGTTTTGCCCGAGGGGCCTCTATATGATTCATTTCATTTTCATACTAAATCTTTCGGTTTGAAGTTGTTGAAAATATACATTCTTTAAAGGGTTTTTCTGAAGTTGTTTTTAAGGCATGATGATTTCATATATCTATGTTATACTATTGGAAAGTAAGGCTGTGTATATTGTGATCTGATGGAATTTGGTTTATGTGTTTCCTTGCCGCTTAGACTTGATTTATTTTCATTAATACTGAGTTGGCGTACTCACATTACTCCCTGCACCTCTGTGTGTAGATTCAGGTGCAGATATCGAGCATTAGCCATTTATTCCGCGCGGAGCCAGATTTGCGGGATATAGAGGTAGCTGTTCAGCGTCCGCAACATCTCTGTTTTTCCCTTCTTGTTGTATCTAGCTTTCATTCGGAGGTTTTGTATTATGATAGTATATTTTGGCTTATTCTTCTAGATGGTCATGACTTGTTGGCTCTAGGTTTGGGGTTGGTAGCACTGTTTATTGGCCTACTTTATTTAGTAAACTCTGTATATTTATGAAATACTTGGATTTTGATTGGGATTTTGAAAGAAATTATGAACATGTGGTTATTGGCTAGCCTAGTTTCACGATAGGCGCCATCATGGCTGGTTTAGGATTTGGTGCCGTGATAAAGGGCTAGTGTTAAAACGTACCAAGGTGTCGATCACAAGGGAGAAGCGAACTCGGGATTACATACCAGAAGGAACCTTTTCCTTCAATGACAAGGATGCAGGAGGGATCATGCAGCCCCATAACGACCCACTATTAATATCTATACTCATGAATAAAACTCAAGTTAGACGTGTTTTGATCGATCAAGGAAGTTCGGCCAGCATCATTCGATCGAGGGTCATTCAACAACTCGTCTTACAGGATCAAGTTGCGCCCGCGGCCCGAGTGATAAATGGATACAACATGGCATGTGAAACTACTAAGGGAGAGATAACATTTCCAGTGAACATGGTTGGGACTATCTAGGAGATGATTTTCCATGTGATCGAGGGCGATGTGAGGTATAACGCCTTGTTTTGGAGGCCATAGATCGACAACATGAGGGTAATGTCCTCGACCCTTCACCAGGTTCTAAAATTACGACACCAGAGGGAATCAAAATAGTTTATGGGGAGCAACCCGCCACAAAAGAAGTGTTTTCCATCGACTAAGTGAGGCCAAATAGCAATCACAGACGTAGGCCTCAACCCAATTAGAGAAGCAGGGGACTAGCGAAGATGATGATTATGGGGTCCCTCGATCCTTAATAGCCCTCGATGACTCCGATTCCACCAAATCAACGGTTAAAGATCCAGACAAAATCATACTAATCAAACATTTGCCCGATCAAAAGGTACACCTGGGCACGGGGTTAACTCACGAGCTCAGGAAATAACGTATTCAATTTCTTATAGCTAACATGGATTGTTTTGCTTTGTCCCATCTTGACATGACAGGGATCCCACCGCAAATCACCACCCATAAACTAAGGTTGGACCCGAAGTTCCATCCAATGAAGCAAAAAAGAAGACCCCGATCCGAGATTAAGCATTTTTTCATCAAAGGCGAGGTAACAAAATTTATGAAAATAGGGTCTATCCGGGAAGTAAAATTTTTCGAAAGGTTAGAAAATGTTGTAGTAGTCCCTAAGAAAGGGAACAAACTTAGGATGTGAGTAGACTACAAGTATTTAAATAAAGCATGCCCCAAGGATTCTTTTCCTTTGCCTAATATTGATAGCATGATTGATGCCACGGCCGTCCACGAGATCCTCATTTTTCTTGATGCCTATTATGGGTACAACCAAATACAAATTAACCTAGATGATTAGGAAAAGACCTCATTCATCACTAAATATGGTACCTATTGCTACAACATAATGCCATTTGGATTAAAAAATGCTGGTGCCACATACCATCACCTAGTAAACTGGATGTTCGAAGAACAAAATAGGAAAATCTATGAAAGTTTACATTGATGGTATGTTAGTTAAGTCCCTGCGAGTAGAGGACCATTTGAAGCATTTCAGAAGAGATGCAAAATGAAGTTGAACCCAGAAAAATGTGTGTTTGGGGTCAGGTCAGCCAAATTTCTCGGATTCATGGTATCCAACTGAGGAATCGAGATCAATCCTGACAAGATCAAAGCTATCAAGGACCTCATGGTTGTAGACAACATAAAGGTCGTGCAGAGGTTAACCGGGCGCATAGCCGCCCTGGGGCGTTTCATCTCGAGGACTTCCGATTAAAGCCATCAATGTTTCTCCTTGATGAAGAAGAAAAATAACTTCACATGGACTCCAGAATGCCAGCAGGCCTTGAAAGAACTTAAACAATACTTATCGATCCCGCCGCTGCATCACACGTCGAGAGCAGACGAACAACTGTACTTATATTTGGTAGTATCAGAGATAGCAATAAGTGGAGTCCTATTCTGGGAAGAACAAGGTACGCAATTTCCAATTTATTATGTTAGCCGGACCTTAGGTGAGGCCGAAACTAGGTATCACCACCTAGAAAAGTTGGAGCTCGCTTTGATAAGCACCTCTAGGAAACTAAAACCATACTTCTAGTGTCACCCTATATGTGTTGTAACGACTTATCCACTCTGAAATATTATGCATAAACCCGAGCTTTTGGGACGGTTGGCCAAATGGGCCGTAGAAAAAACGGGTATGATATTGAATATTGACCAAGAACAATCAATAAGTCTCAAATTTTGGCAGACTTTGTGGTTGACTTCACGCCGGTCCTAGTACCCGAGGTTGAAAGAGAGCTGTTGGTAAAGTCGCGTACGCCCTCGGAAATCTAGACCCTCTTTACGGTGCTTCGAACACAAAAGGGTCCGAGCACGGCATCGTGCTAAAACCACCCACATGCAACATGGTTAGACAATCTATTAGAACTGTGAAATTGACTAACAACGAGGCCGAATATGAGGCCATGATTGCAGGTCTCTAACTAGACAAAGGCTCAGGAGCGAAGGTGATCAAACACAAATGTGACTCCCTCCTCGTGGTGAATTAGGTTAACGGAACCTTCAAATTTAGGGAAGAACAAATGCAAAGATACCTGGATAAGTTACAAGTAACTTTGCACCGATTTAAGGAGTGGACTTTGCAACATGTTCCTCGAGATCAGAATAGTGATGTCGATGACCTCGCAAACTTAGGGTCATCGATCGAAGACAAAGAGCTCAATTCGGGGGCAGCATGCAACTCATGAGGTCAGTAGTTGAAGAAGTCCATGCCGAGATAAAACTCCACAATCTTGACCTAGGATTCGAGAAATAAATACATAGAGTATTTGACAACCGGAAAGCTCCCCTAAGATCCAAAAGAATTGAGGGCCCTAGACACGAGGGGAGCACGATTTACCTTGTCCGAAGACGGAACCTTGTTCAGAAGAGTGTTCAATGGTCCACTAGCGATATGTCTTGGACCAGGAGATACGGAGTATGATCTGAGGGAAGTTCACGAGGGCACTTGCGGAAATCATACATGTGCCGAATCATTCGTTGAAAAGGTAATCAGAGCTGGATATTACTGGATCAACATGGAAAAATATGTGAAAGAGTTTGTTAAAAAATGTGACAAAGGCCAAAGACATGCACCGATGATTCACCAACCGGGGGAACTACTCCATTAGGTCTTGTCACCATGGCCATTCATGAAGTGGGGAATGGACATTGTTGGCCCTCTTCTATGAGCAGGAGGTAAAGCTCAAATTTTATTTATGACTGACTATTTTTGTATGCGGGTTGAAGCACATGCGTTTGAGAAAGTCAGGGAGAAGGAAGTAATCAACTTCATTTGGGATCACATCATATGTTGATTCGGGATTCCATCCGAAATTTTGTGTGATAACGGGAAACAGTTCATCGGCAGCAAAGTAAACAAATTTCTCAAAGCTCATAAGATCGAAAGAATCCTATCAACACCTTATCATCCTAGCGGGAATGGGCAAGCCGAATCTACCACCAAAACCATCATCCTAAATATTAAGAAGAGGCTAACCGACGCCAAAGGAAAGTGGAAGGAAATTATACCTGAAGTTCTTTGGGCATAACGCACAACCTGGAAGTCTAGTACTGGGGCTACCCCATTCTCATTATGCAACAAATAAATCAAATGACGAGACCATGAATACGAGCCTGGAACTTTTGGATCAAAGGCTTGAAGCCTCCCTTGTCTGATTGGCCGCCCAAAAATAGCGGATCGAGAGATACTACAATCGAAGAGCCAATCTTCGATATTTTAATGTTGGGGACTTAGTGCTAAGGAATGTCACCCTCAACACCCGAAACTCGAACGAAGGGAAACTGAGTCCGAATTGGGAAGGACCGCACCAAATTATCGAGGTCACCGGAAAATGGTCCTACAAGCTCGGAACAATTAATGGAGAAACACTACCAAGTAATTGGGACATATCTCACCTAAAACGCTATTACTGCTAAGGTATGACCCCTTTCCATTTCATTTTTATTTCTGACAAACACTTGCAGGTGGACAACAAGAAACAATGATGGATTTTTTGGCGAATGGCACAAAGTCTTTAGGTCTGAAAGCAAGTGTTGCACTCTTTTTTCCTTCGACTAGTTTTGTCCCAAATGGGTTTTTCGGCGAGGTTTTTAACGAGGAAACAATAAATCGTGCTAACGTAGAATCAAGCCCTATTACGAATCAGCATCGAAGATCAATTCAATAATATCCGAGGTTCCTTTGCAATCAACCTCGAATACTGGGGGGCTACCCTCGGATATGAATTATCTTTGAATATAAACTCTAGCGAGGAAACTACTTCATAAAGGGACGGTCTCGATAGATAGGATTTATTGTAAGGGCCAAATGGTCAAAATTAACCGTCCCCATGTTGATTGCTCGAGCCCTGCATGTACGCATGTATGATTATTTTGATCAATAATAAAGAGCAGTTCTTTCCTTGTAATCATCTTATGTTTTAAAAAATTTCCTCTTTACAGCCCTTAAAGAGTTTCGTACTTCCAGAAATAATGAGCCCAAGGGCAATGCTTAACCGGAATACGAATGACCACTCCCTCACTCGGTCCTCGGGGGAAAAATACCTATTATGCAAATCCCCTAAAGGCAACAACTTTAACGCCCCAATCTCGGGAAGCGCGATCAACGCTCAACCGAGTGGACCCTGTCGAACAAGCCTGTTAGACACTTTCTACCCAACTCACTCATGATAAGGAGAAGACATGCTTTCATTAACTAGACAGTAGGAAGATCATATATGAATTATTAAATCATCTCATTGGTTACATCATTTTTAAGTTTCAAAATACACACATTCTTATGATTCGAGGGACAAGAGATCAAAACACAACATAATCTGTTTTGACTTTTCTAGCACCCATGTACAACCCACATAGTGTCTACGGAGCCTCTAAAGATACAAAAGAGTGTTATGATTGTGCCAGCAACAAGGCCCCGACTATACCTCAAAATGTGATAATAATATAAACAAAAGCTACAATACATGACCCCGGGATGAAGTGGGGCTCACCGAGTCCGCTAGGCCAAGTATGTACCACTATCACTTATCAACACTGCCTATTATGGATTCACTTGCATCCATTTAAAGATGCAGCGTCCCTGGAAAAAGGGACGTTAGTTTTATCGAATAGTACTAGTATGTAAGACTAAACACCGTCTAAATAGAATGAATAATAATTCAGGGGGGGACAGTCAAGAATTCAATACGAGCTTCAAATAACACTAAAACATCAAGTTAAGGATCGCATAGGTTTTCAAGTCAATTTTTGTTTTATTAAGTTGGGTGTTCTTTAGTGCCGATATGTCATAATTCACAATACCACCGTGTTCTTACACGGACTCCGATCTCGACCCAATCGGCTAGGTTGTCTCATTTGAGACATCAACCATAACCAAAATTTGAATTATCATTTCCAGCACATTCACCATCATATGTTCGGCATGGCGTACGATCACGATCCGATTGGCTAGGTCATCTCACCCGAGACATCCCCCTTTCAATAAATCATCTCACTTCATATTTCTTTCACATCTTTTCAATTCACTGGTACAAGTGGCCTCAATTCGAAAGTCATTCTTGGCACTTGGTCATATTTCATGATTCCAGATTCCCCTTTTTCACATTCAAACATCATTATCATCAACAACAATAAGGCCTAACATGTAAGGCATTAATACACATATGAACAATTTGGGAATCACAAGCACATAGAGGCTTTTCATACAATTTGGTATAACAACCTTTATTCAATTGTGACATGAGGTCATAATATTTGTAGCACATATTCCACATTTTGAACACATCCTCACATGGCAATATGACATGACAAAGCATTTAGAACAAATATTGAACATATATCCTTCAACATAAACGCATTAGGAGTAGTCAATTCTATCATGATCAATTTGGGACTTACACCAATTACACGAATACCGGGGGATCCGATTCTAAGAAAAGGGGGTTTAGCCAAAATCAATTGAGCTTCATTTAAGCTTTAAAACGTTTTGGAATTCTTAGCACTTCGATTTATTTTAGAAATATAACAAGTTGGACCAAAATTAGGAAAACGGTCATGATTCTAGCTCATTTGAGCACATTATCAAACACTAGGTGTGCATTAATATTTTAAGGCCCTTTTTATGAAAGATTATATCATTCCACAATCCATTCTCTACTATTTTTAGCTCGCAACCTTCCCACATACTTCAAGGATACATGCATGCAAGATAACAACCCCCACAACCAATAATTGTCTTTCTAATTATCACCGTTTTAGTAGATTTTCGAAATTAAGAGCTAGGGCATAGATTCTTACCTTTAAGATGAGGACTTTCTTGATAATCTTCAAGGATTGATCAATAATTGTTGGATATTAGGTTGAAGGTTACTTCCCCACTCTAACAACTCTTTCTTACTCTAAAAATATCATAAATATGCTCAAAAATGGATTATGGCATATGTTTTAACGAAATAGGGTCAGGTATAAAAACCCCAAAAATGAAGCCCCAGGATAGGATCTGCGGTCGCATATGCGACCACATAATGATTATGCGGTCCGCAAAATAACCGCGAAAAATTGCCTTCAGGACTGGGTTGGCCTGCTTCATTCTGCGGCCATTATGCGCCCCACATACCTGTTCTGCAATCAGTTAATGCGCCACAGAAACTCCCTCAACAAAAATCTAAGAATTCTTATGCGACCACAGTTCGACCCGCGAAATGGTTATGCCGTCACATAATTGGCCGTGAAATTAACCTCAAAATTGGTTTAAAAAGCTGCTTCACACTGCGGCCATTCTGCGGTCCGCAGAGTAATTATGTGGCCGCATAATGGGCTACAGAAATGCCTATCTCTACAAAAAAATTTCCTTCAACTCCCCAACATACTGTTCAACGCCTCCCCCATATCACCGAACCCCGATTTTCAGGAAACATTTTACGGGGCCTTACAACAGCCGCCCCACTCGGGGAATATTATCTCTTGCAAGCTCAGATAAAATGGAAAAACAAGTCCAATGGGCAGTTCCTGAACTAAAAGGCTACGACCAATTTAACACGACTCGGAGACGTCAGAAATTCGTAACAAAAATAGGCCTTCGAAAACGAAAAAATTCTTTCACAACCAGTTCTAAAGGCTACCCTCAACAAAGTCATAAACTTAAAATATTTTCGGGGAAAAAAACTTTGGTAACATCGAACCCCATCAGTGCCTTAACCCAGAAAGCCAGTAAAGGCAAGGTTTGATTGAACCCTCGAACATAACCTTATTGTTTCATGCTAAGGCTTTTCAACCTTTGTGAATACAAACAATAAAACAAAGGAAAAAATTGAGAGTCATAATATAAATATATATATACACACAATAACCTTTTTTTTACAAAGGCCAGATCAGCCTAATACAATAATTTACAACGGCCAAAGCAGCCAAAAAATTATCCAAAAGAAAGCAAGAATACAAAGGCCTAAGTGGAATGGTCTTCATCATAGGTAGCATCTCTATTCTCGGGATCTTCCCATCTTCGGATTCGCTCAAGCTCTCAGAGTCTTCCTCAGGAAAGGCCAGCTTCCGGCCCTGGTTTCCTCTGCTTTGGAATTCTCGATTTCAGCCATAATATCAAAGCCCTGAGCATGAACTCCTTTGAGGACTTCCCTTAGAGCTTGCCATTTTGCATGATCGACCATGCTCTTGGCCTTCACGTGGATGGACTCGACATCGAAATTAAACTAGGACACTTTACCATCATCTTTGGTATTGGCCATGACCACCTCAGATCTGGCCACTTCGAGTTCGTTGGCCAAGTTTGCCTTATCATAAACAACCAAGTCCAACTGAGATTGAAGCTTCTTGATCTTCTCGACCTGCACCGAGGCCTTCCCTTTTGCGTCTTGGAGCCGAGTCTCAGACGAATCTAGTTATGCTTGTACGATTTCATTTTTCGAGGCTAAGATGTCCATGTTCTTTTTGAATTCCTCAGCCTCGGCATGTATCGCATTTGCCTGCATTTGGAGCCATCCGATCTTTTCGAGCCGCTGCCGGACATTTAGGATCGGACCGTTAGTTAGTATCTCCAATTCATCTTCACTATCATAAAATACTTGGAATACCTGCTCAGCCATCTCGACATGCTCATCCCGAGCCGTTACTAAATCGGCCTAAAGCTTCTCACTGAGAAGCTTGTAGGTGTATCTTTTTCTCAGTGAGGTCCCAGACCTCGTCTTGATGATTAGTTAATTCCTCTCGATATCAGAGGAAAGCCTCGTGATGAAGAATCGAAGCCTGCAAGCATAAGGGAAGATGTTGTGGATATTCATAACTTTAGAAGCTGGAATATATGAGAAAGAAAAGAAACGCGAATTTACCCAATTTAATGCTTGTTGGGATTCATTGAATAAGCAGGAGGTTCCACCTCATCCATCACTGCATGATCTTCTTCGGTCACCAAATGCAGAAGGTAACTAGCGACTCCTAAGGGGGGGGAGAGAAAACCCGAGCATTCTCCTAGAAGGAAAAAGCTATCGACTGTATTCGATCAGGTTTACACTTGGGGCCGGGAATCGATCCACTAGTATTGGGCCCGATAAAAATCCGGTGGCACCCAACAACGGTTCCTTCCTTGGTACCGGCAAGTCGTCGAGCCCGGTGATGTCTTCCAGAGCAGTGGAATTGAACCCATCCAAGAAGCCATGGATATCACTAACCCCCTGAGGACTCAACATACCGGGCTCACTGATCATGGAATGCGAAATCTGAGGAGACTCGCTAATATCTACTAAGTTGGTCCATTGGGGAACTTTCCAAAGCTAAAGAACCATCGACCTCGGTCTATCTCTCGACCCCCTTAGGGGGAAGAGTGGGAATGAACCTTTCTGGCTCAGAATCTTCAGCTAGAGATCCCTCACCGACCTCCTCATGTCGGGATGTTTCAACTTCTGCGCCTGTCGATTCTAGAATTTCTTGTATAGTGACATCGGCCCGCACACGGGCCACTAGTTTGGAATTATCTTCTTCTTATTCTTCTTTTTATTCTTCTTCTTCTTCTTCTTCTTCTTCTTCTTCTTCGGACTCATCCCTTAATCGAAAAATTTAGTCTAAAGGCATAACAACCCCCTGGCTTGAACTGCAACTGGGCCACAACTGCAACACTAAAAACATAGATGAGGAAAGAAAACATGAAGTAAAATAGTAAAATTGAACATTCAAGGAGAAATAATGCTCACGATTCATGTTCCACTTCTCAGGAAACGGCGTGTCTTCAGCAGCGATCAGGTCTGAAGTCTTCAGTCGAACAAATCAACACATCCAGCTTCGGTCCTGAGATTCATCTATACTAGAGAATGGGGCCGTACTGGCCCGACGAGCAAGCTTGATCAACCCTTCTCGATAGAGCCGGGGACTATAAAGGCGCATAAGGTGATCGAGGGTGAAAGGAAATCCCTCGATTTTGCTTACGAAGAATCGGAGGAGAATGACTTTTCTCCAGAAGGAAGGATGGATCTGGCCAAGGGTCATGTTTTACCTCTCGCAGAAGGCGACGATGATAGGGTCTAAGGGACCCAACGTGAAGGGGTAAGTGTAAACACTTAGGAAACCCTCCACGTGGGTAGTGATCAATTCCTTAGGTGAAGGAACCACTACGTGTTTCTTGTCCCAGTTGCAGTCCTCTTTAACCTTGGCGAGGAGGTCTTCGGCGATTGTACATATGTACCTGGAGACCGGCTCACATCGACCCGGTACCGAGGAGGTCTTCTAGAACTTAAAGTCAGTAACAGTTGGGCACCCTGCCAGAAGGAATTCCTCAAGGTGGGGCTCCACCACAGCTTCACCACCTGCGGATTTTGATGAAGAAGCGGCCTCCTTTTGCGGCACGGTCTTGGATGTTTTTTCCATTGATGAACAACAAAAAAAGAAGTAAGATAATATGTGGTTTGATGAGAGTTCAAGATATTTGGCAGCAAAATTTGTAAAGCGAATGGACTTTTGAAGAAAAAGCAAGAGTAGGAAGAACTTTGAACGTAAAAGTTTCAACGAGAAAAAGCTAGGGTACTTATAGGTTGCTAGTGATGGTTCAGAACCGCTAGTGGCCAACCAACGACTCACGAGCATTTAATGTCTTGGTAACTGGATCGACGTGGCGTTTCGGTATCCGTCGCTTGCGTCATAGTCGGATTCGTTGCTTACGTCATTACTCGTCGAGACTCAGCTCGAAAATTCATATCGTTTCTCGTCATTTTCATTTCGAGAAACGAGGGGACTATCTGTATACTGCAAAAATTGGGCTTGCCCTTAGTATGACTAATCGAAACTGGAACATGATAGGCCAAGGTTCAACTCGTGTTATATCGAACCATATGCGGAGTTAGATTGCCGAGCTCGTAACCCAAAGACCGATCGAGATCGACCAAGATCGAGGCCGAGCAAGATAGAGATTGAGCGAGACCGGGGGAAGTTTACCGAGTCAAATAACGGAAATTCCTCGAGCGAGGAACACGGCGGAAATTCCGGTACATATCAAGAAGAGGCCGATTAATTAGCCAATCATGAGATTTCTTACTGTATTTAGAATTGTATCAAGAGTATGACTCCCCTACTATATAAAGTGGGTATGATCATAAGAGACATTAAATTTATGCAATACAAAGCAATACACTGCCTTCTTCTAGCTTTCAATATCTTGTTACTCTGTTCTTATATCAGTTGAATCTTCACTTGGTTCGCGGGTGATCGAACACGAGGGCCAAGGCTATTCGATTCGTTTGGTTTGCATTTATTTCTTTTACAGTCAATTTCAATATTAATATATATTTTTTCTGAGTTTGTGTCAAGTTATATCACGTATCCTTAAAACCACGTATAAATTTAATTGTTATCCGTTTTTAGGGTAAACACAAGTCTTCATTCATGTATGATATACTTTGGGGAAGATTTGGTTAGCTGGAAGGGAGCTGCATTTTGTACAGCATCAAAATTACATGCGTGGATGCTTCATAATATCATGTGGAATGCTATAAAGTGGACAGTGGTAGGTGATCCTTTCACATGCCACATTACTTATGTTCGCATGGGCAGCTTATACGAGGAAGATGTTGATGGAGCTCGAGAATGGGAAACATGGGATCCAGAGGAGGTGCAAACTAAAGGATCGTGCTCAATTTTGCAAGAGAAAGATGGCCATCTGTGCAAACAGCGGAGATCATCTATGGGCTTTAAATGTGACGAGTTATTCTGCCTAGTTTTTATATTGCTCATACTGTTTAGAAAACATGTACTATCATTTTTGAGTACTTAATTTACCCAACAATGATAATAGGGACTATGTGTTTCTCAAAGTTTATTTCGTTCCTTTTGTACGACTTCATGACAATTTGTCTTTTATTTTATATATATATATATATATATATATATATATAAGCCCTAGGCACACTACTTAGTAGATTTTGCTAAAAAATAATAATGGGCTAAATGCTGAAATTTTTTTTTTAAATATTATATGTACTAGTTCGGTCAAATTGGGTAAGCACTTCAAACCCGGGTCATTTTCGATTAGGATGTTGGGCCAATTGACAAGGCACCTAATTTATTCTTTTTAAAAGTACCCTT
The DNA here is from genome assembly GCA_005239525.1 of Nicotiana knightiana. NCBI lineage: Eukaryota > Viridiplantae > Streptophyta > Magnoliopsida > Solanales > Solanaceae > Nicotiana > Nicotiana knightiana. The sequence continues at coordinate 104,157 of ML415205.1, forward strand.
GCTTTGAATATCATAAAGTACCTCTTCACTAGGGGTGGTAAAATAGTTAAAAGTAAACAGTTAACCACCCATATTATTCACTAAAAAATGGGTTGGATAATGAACTTTTTAAAAACGGGTCAAATATGGATAAGAACCATATTATCCATTTAGAAAATAGATAACCAATGAGTAACCAATGGATCTAACGTTTACATTTGTAAAGCCTCAAATTGGGGGTTGCTCAAGTTAGGGAGACTAAGAATTCTCCCAAAAGTGATCATCTGCAAGAAGTCATTAATAATATAATTACCTATATTATCCGCCGGTTAACCCATTTTTTATCCGTATTAAATATGAGTCGGGACGGATAATTTATCTGTTTTTAATTACCCACTTTGACCCGAAACATATCCGACTTGACCCGTCCGTTTGCCACTCTTACTCTTCACCGTCATAATTTTCTTCACGCAAAAAATGCGGTAACGTGTTTTCGCATTCTCATATTTGAACGGGTAAAAATCAACTTGGTGGGCGTACATGAATACTGATCTACCTCTGGTGTCAAAATAGCTACTATTATCAAATAAAACCATGTCCACTTTAATTAATTGAACGTACGCTTTCATTTTGAGTTAAACACTTGACAAGTTCCACTTAGAAAGCGCGTCACCACCCTCTTTCAGCCAAATTCCTTAGTATAAATATACACATCAAATCAAGCAGATCTAACGGTGGCATAAAATACTTCAAAACGCCCTTTTTTACTTGAGAGAAAAAAGAAACTACGTACAGGAGGAAAAACAAAAAGGATCAATAGCCATATATAAAAAATGAAGAATACTTGTTTCATGCTGGTATTTGTATTATTCTTATTTGGTGCACAATTTATTGCTGTGCATGGCAGGTTCCTAACGCCAGCGGCTGCAACTGCAAATTCAATGGGCAATGGCATGTCTCCTCAGGATGTTTCTTCCTACGGTAGCAGACGACGCCGTTCGGCGAGGCACGTCGCATATTTTACGAGGACTCATCCTGGACCCAGCGAGAGAGGTCCCGGGCATCGTTAACTACTGAACCATACGATTATTTGCGAAATTAATTGAATCTCGTCAAGTTTTGGGGAGCTTTTCTTGTAACATATCTTCTTGCACAAAGGTGCTACAAATCGATGGTGAGCTAGGCATTTACAACACAAATTGCTAGCTATATGGCATACTTTTAGACTTTGCCTTTAGATAGTAAACTGTATTCCCAAATGGAAGGAAAACTTCGTTTGGTTAGGTTGAATAGTACAGAGAAATAAATGCAGTACAGTTTTACCATGTATTGGCAAAAACTATTGTTCACTTTAAAAACGGATAACAATTGAATTTAAATATGATTTTAAGGACACATGATTTCACTAGGCACAAACTGAGAAAGTATGCAAATTGATATATAAATTGACTGTAAGAAAAAATAAAAGCAAACCAAATGAGATGTGTAGCTTTGACCCTCGAGCTAAATTATCCTCGAACAAATGAATAAGCAAATGAGATATGAGGAGTAACAGAATATTGAGAACTTAAAGAAAAGAGTAGTATATTGGTTTGTATTGCGTGAATATGATGCCTTTACAAATGATTAGACCTCCTTTATATAGTAGGGAAGTCCTACTTATGGTAGAACTCTAAATACGGTAACAAATCCTATGATTGACTAATTAATCGGCCTCATCTTGATACTTGCCGAGATTTCCTCCGTGATCCTTGCTCGATTATAGATATTTTAGCTTACTGTTACTTGACTAGGTAAACTTCCATCGGTCTCACTCGATCTCTGTTCTGCTTGGTCTCAATCTTGGCTGATCTCAACCTTGATCGGTCTTTGAATTACGGGCTCAGCAATCTAACTTCGCACTGAGGCTCGATATAACACGAGGCGGAATCGTGACCTATCATGATCCAACTTCGATTATTCATAAGAAGGACATGCATGTTCGACCGTATACAGATAGTCCCCTTGTTTCTGATAACTAAGGGGACGAGAAACATCATGTATTCCCAAAATCCGTTTCGATGGGTGATGACGTCATTGACGAGCCCGACCATGACATAAGCGACGAAATGACCCGTCGGTCCAGTTACCAATGCATTTAATGCATGTCAGTTGCTGGTCGGCTACTACCGGTTCTGAATTGTCGCCTCCAGCCTATAAGAACCTCAATCCTTTCTAATTCAAACTTTTGCAATCAACGCCTTTTCTGTTCTTGCTTTCTAAAAATACCTTTACTTTATAACTGCCATACCCGAATTTCTTGAATTCTAATCAACTATCATCCTAACTCTTTCTTATGTTGTTCATTAATGGCTAAGACTTCTAAAATCGTGCCGCAAAAGAATTCGTTCTGACAGGGTGCCTAATCATTACCGATTTCAAAATTGAGAAGACCTCCTCAGTGTAGGGTGGTGCGAATCGATTTCGAGGTATATTTGCACCGTTACCAAAGAGATCCTCAAAAGGTCCAAAGAGGAATGTAACTGGGTGAGCAAGGATGCGGCAGTCCCTTCACCCGTGGAATCATTTACCACTCACGTGGAGGGGTGTCTAAGTGTTTACACTTACCCCTTCACGTTTAGTCACTTAGATCCCATCATAGTCGCCTTTTGTAAAAGGTTCAATGTGACCCTAGGCCAAATTCACCCTTCGTTCTCGAGAATAGTCGTTCTCTCTATTCCTTCACAAGAAAAATTAAGGGATGTCACTTTACCCTCAATCACCTGATGCACCTTTACAGTCTCCGGCTTTATCGAGGGGGGCTAATTAAGCTTGCCTGCCGGGCCAGTAGGGCCCTGTTCTCCAGCATAGACGAGTCTCGGGATTGAGGCTGGGTTGGCAGATTCGTACGAATAAGTACATCGAAGTTGATTCCCGCTGAAGACATGTAGTTCCCCGAGAAGTGGAACATGAAATGTAAGCACTTTTACGTTGAACGTATGATTTGACGTTTCATTTCCTACCATATTTCATTATCTCTGTTTTGGTGTTGCAGTTGTGGCCCAGATACCGGACCTGGTTCCAGAATTGAAGCAATGGGTTGAAGGCCTGGTGTCTCAGATACCCTACTCCGAACGCGCCTGGATGGAGTTATCAAAAGGTCGATGGGAGGCCCGTAACCACGGTAAATTTCTGCCTCAGATTGTTTATTGTTCTATCCTTTTCTTGAACTAACTTATTGTCACGACCCAAACTGGAGGATCATGACTAGCACCCGGGCCATACTTTCCGAGCACCAACGTACATTTTATCTAACCTTCTTATTATTTTTAAGGGATAACGAGATCAATATAAATGGTAGATATGGATCATGAACATACATCACATGGGATAACAAGATTTCTAATAAACTACATAAAAGGTACGAGCTACAACGCTGCCATGAAAGACTATACAACAAAAATTAGCCAACAAGGCATACCAAACTATACATGAGTCGACACCTGTCTATGAGCCTCTAAAGGAGCATAATTAATGCAACATAGCCGGAACAGGGCCCCGACATACCCAAAGTATCTATAACAAAAATGCATACCAAGACCACGACAAGTCCATAACTGTTGAACTGGAAAGCCTATTTTGGTGGGGGAGCTTTGTCAACCTGTCTATCAGGACCTGCAGCACGACATGCAGCGTCCACAAATAAAAGGACGTCAGTAAGAATAAAGTACAGAGTACGTAAGGAAGGAAAGCATAAATAAGAACAGTAATGTAAAGGGAGATGTAGGAGATACAACCTGTAGCATATGAGTGCTTCTAAGAGACATTAACATGAAATGCATGATACATATATACACATAATCTTGTTAAACATCTGTCTCTGTGGGCATCATCATCATCATAGAACATTCACCTCTGTGGGCATCATCATCATCATATCATACCCGGCCTCAAAGAGGACTCAGTAAACCCAACTGATCAGTGGTTGCACAATAGGTGCCATACCCGGCGATGGATAGCGCGGCCCGGTAGAGTAAAATAGATACATATATATAATGCATGCAGGGCTCATTGGAATCATGTTCTGAACATTTTTGAGCGACGTAAAGTCGATATTCTCCGTAAACATCATTAGGGCTAACTCTTCATCTAGAATCTTATAAGAATTAGGAAGTACCAACAACATTGATAACATAAGAATAAGAGAAGCAACCTTACCATCAATTGTTCCATAAGAAGGGAAACAATATAAGTACTGCTAGCTTCTAAGAATAGAGTATCTTTGGAAGCTCGTTCATTGCATTATGTACAATCATAGTCTTGCAAAAGATGGAAAGGTATAGCCTCACATACCTTGTATATACTGCCCCAACCTCAAGCTACGCAAATGTCACAACTCCTTAATCTACAATAAGAGAAACGACACTATCGTTATCGTTTAAGCGTCATAACTATTATGTATTAACCACAACCTATTTTAAGATGAAACAGACAGCACCTACCCTATTTATGTGACTTCACACAAGTCAAAACAATCACCAAACAGCCCAAACAACATCAATAATAATCATATTGAGCCTCCCAAAATAGTCCACACACAACCTAATCACTTCACACATAAGACGACCACCGTAGTCGTGTCAAACGACCCGGAAATGTTACAATGAACGACCAGATCACAACCCTAAATCTATATGGTGTTTCTATACACTCTTCCTCCTCCAAAAATCCACAAAACAGTAGTAAAACACGCATCCCAACAATATCACAAAACAGTCCGCTACAAGTCAAATAACTCGCACTCACGGCTTCCGATCACTGCCCCGTGAGCTATAACTATTAGGAAACATATTTATCAACCTTCCTTTATATTTAAACACTTAAATACATATATTAGAAGTTTCTTAACTATGAAGTACCTTCCAAAAATCTAACTACAAAGAAAAAGGAGAGGCAATATAATGACACTTACGTCGTAGGGATCGTTTTGATGTTATTGCTTCTCGATTTCTTGCCCAGGATGATAATCTTCCTTAAAACCGTAGAATATAGCTTGAGGTTATGTTTATGGATGTTCTCTGGTAGTTTTATGCTGAATAATGAAGTGAAAGCCGACCTAAGGTTTATGTATATCAAGTTTGGAAAAGTCAAAGAGGTGCTAGCTTGGCACCCTAAGATAGGTCCATCTTCCGACGCTTATATATTTTTATCCTGATATCATATGAATGAACGCTTATGAGCGCTGGGAACTACATTCCAAGACCTTAAATTTGGTATATTATATGTCCCAATAATACCTCATATAGCACATGAAATGTATTGCTCAAAATGATCTAGTGATCCACCTACTTGTCACTTATGATGTCTGCGCAGTCTCGCGAAACTACAAATATCTCTCTACTCCTACGTTGTATCGATGAACGATTTAATGAATTGGAAACTAGACACATAGATATTAAATTTGGTTGGTAGATCATCCAATAATTCCACGTATATTGGGATAAAATCTCAGTTACATTTGACAAAATTTTAAGCACATTATGAGTGTAACTTGTGAAGACCTTTGCCGACTTTTGTTCCACAACTTGCTTGACTTCAAAATGTAGAACACAACTATCATACGATAAAAATTAACTCATAGCATAACCTCCTTATCATGTAATGAACCATAGTCTTACCCTAAAGTACATGTTATAACATTCCAAACTCGTCGACTTTCGACGAAACTTATTTTCTTCAATTGGTTTAGCTTCTAAGCTTTCCAACCCTCTTGGTACTCGTTATTCATGATCTTAAATATTTGTAACCTCCAATGTAACATGATTAACTTACTTTATATTCCATCAAATATAATCTTATTTCTGAGCTTACATCAATTGACTT
>MDKJ01227050.1:0-10265 GCA_005239525.1 Nicotiana knightiana
CATTTGGGATTCCGAGTCTGGGAATAGCTCTGTATGGTGATTCTGGAATTGGGAGCGCGATCGAAAGTGAATTCGGATGTCCGTAGGTTATTTTGAAGTAATTTGGCTAAAGATAAAAATTTGAAGGTTTTTGAGAAATCCGACCGGAAGTGAAAATTTTAATATCAGGGTTGGAATGCGATTCCAAAAGTTGGAGCAGGTCCGTAATGTCGAATATGACTTGTGTGCAAAATTTTGGGTCAATCGGGCGTGATTTGATAGGTTTCGGCATCGGATGTGGAAGTTTGAAATTTCAAGTTCTTAAAGTTTGAATTTTAGTGCGATCCGTGGTTTCAATGTTGTTTAATGTGAATTGAGGCTCGAGCAAGTCCGCATTATGTTTTGGAACAGGTTGGTGTAATTGGACGGGGTCCCGGGGGCCTCGGGTGGATTCCGGGTGGTTAACGGATCAAGTTTAGTGTTTGAAGAAATGCTGAGATTGCTATCATCTGGTGTGACCGCACCTGCGAGGATTTGGCTGCAGGTGCGGCTTTGGTGCCGTAGGTGCGAGATGTTGGTGGCTTGGATGGGAGCGCAGGTGCGATGTAATTTCCGCACCTGCGAAGGCGCAGATGCGGACAATGGGGCGCAGGTGCGAGTTTTGGCTGGAGCTGAGGAAGCCACAGGTGTGGGAGTTTGGGCGCACCTGCGGGAGCGCAGGTGCGAAGATTGGATCGCAGGTGCGAAAATAGGCCTGGGCAGAATGTTTTAAAAACGAGATTCTTGGCTCATTTTCTCCCATTTTTCTTTGGTTTGGACGACTTTGAGGAGCTTCAAGAGGGATTTTCATCATGCATTACTAGGTAATTAATTTCTTCATGTTTTTATGTTAAATACAAGGTTTATGCATGGAATTAGACATGGAAATTAGAAGGAAATTGGGATTTTTGGAGGAAAAACCTAGAAATTGTACTTTGGATTTTTACCACGAATTGAGCATGAATATTTGAGTAAAATGATATATTTGAGCTAGTAAGGCTATGGGTAGAGTTTATCTTTGAGAAATTTCGGAATCCGGGCATGTGGGCCTGAGCGCATTTTGGTCAATTCCTTGAGCGGAGTTGGGGATTTATGTAATTTGAATTGTTAACAAATATTAGAGTATATTTTCATTGGTTTGTCGTTATTTGGGTTGTTTTGGGGCGTTGTGCATCCATTGGAGTTGACGGAAGAGCTTGAAAGCCGGTATAGACTTTCGGAGCGAGGTAAGTCTCCTTTCTAACTTTGTGAGGAGGAATTGTCCCCCTAGGTGAACTAATTAAATATGTGCTACTATCTGCGGGGGCTACGTACGCACGAGGTGACGGGAGTCCGTGCGTAGCTACTATTATGCCATGTCCGGGTAGTCTAGGACCCACTGGCATGCTTTACTTGTCGTACTTGTGACCTTGTCAATAAAATATCATGTGATCCTGCATATAATAATAAACTGATAATGCTATTGAATTGGTAATTGTTTCCTAAGAAGGCTAGAGTGTACCTTTCTTAATCATTTAGAAAGAGAATTGACTCCTCTGTGGATAATTGTATTCCTGATAAGGTTATATTACTGAATGTTATTAAGCTTGGCAAATGAGTTTCAAAACAAATATTTAAATGCTATTTTTCATGTTCCCTTAAGAAGAATTTTACCACTTTCCTGGGTAACTGCTTTCTTGATAAAAATGTGGACTTATTGTGTGAATATGTGTATCTATAGGTGCTTGAGTCGCATGTATGATTCGCGAGCAGGATAACCCTATATTTATGTATAACCGTGTCGCATGATCGATTTGCGAGCGGGGCAGATAAATGCATATATGGTTCGAGTCGTTCGACCCTCGACAGTGCACAGTTTATTATTGTTGGTCCGCGCCATTCAACCCTCGGCACTTTTTTTGCGCATGATAATTGCTGCGTATTTCCTGTGATTTATACAAGATTATCGGCCTAAGGAAATTCTTAATTGCCATTTAAAAAGAAGAATAATTGATGTGTAAAATGTGAAATAAGTCTGATGTTTCTTATCCCTGATTAATTCTTTAAAATTGTCGACTGAAATGACGAAGATTTAAAGTGTTAAATGTGGAAGAAGTTGATATTATTTATTCCCGATTTTAATAAATTGCCTATGACACTCATGCTTTGTATCTCTCTTGATTATACTAAACTGACTTCTAGCAAGTGTCTAATTCGACCTCTCGTCACTACCTCTCTAAGGTTAGGCGGGATACTTACTGAGTACACGTTGTTTTCATACTCATGCTACAGTTGCTGTGCATTTTTATTGCACAGGTACTTTCACAGCGATGTGGCCGGCTTGGAGACTTAGGTGAGCTGCATCATCTGGGGGTGACCCACAGCCGACAGAGTCTCCCTCATATTGTATTTATTTTCATTTTAAAGTCCTTGTCCAACTTGTATTTCGGACAGGCATGGTAGTATTTGTACAAATTTCTAGAAGTTCGCTCATGTACTTTTGTCACCGGGTTCTGGGAGGTATTTGGGATTTACTGAAATAAATTAAAATTGTTTACCTGTCGTATATACTTAGCGAATTTTATTCAGTTATCATGTAATAAAGTGAAAGGTAATGATTTAAAAAATGCTAAAACAGTAAATTTAACTTAACCATTTAATGATTGGCTTGCCTGACAGTGGTGTCCGGCGCCATCACGACCTTATGGATTTTGGGTCGTGACACCATGGTATCAGAGCTCTAGGTTCCCTTAGGAGTCACGGGTCATGAGAAGGTCTAGTAGAGTCTTGAAAATCGGTACGGAGACGTCTGTACTTATCTTCGAGAGGCTACAGGGCTGTTAGGAGTACTTCCCTTCTTGATTCCTCATCGTGCGATTTGATTCCTCCGAGGCTTATGCCTACGTTTCTTCCTACTCAATCTTACGCGTCGCGAAGCGCTTTCTATAAGTCAAGAATTTGAGGAATTGAATTGGTTCTACGGATATGATGCGAGATGTTTTCCATGTGTAATTGGTTGGGGTTGTTGTTATGGACCTGCGGAAGGATAATATGTTGTTTCAGCTCAGTAGTTATGTTTCTGAGAGCCTTGAGGTTACGATCAGGTTGTGATGATGTTTACGATTGGTTATCGTGCGATTTCCATATGATGATAGAACGCTTGCCCATATGTTGAGTCTTGATGAATGGTTTGAAGGAGGGTCTTCTCAAAGTGTGATTTTGAGATTTCGGTATTTTAGTTCTGGCAGAGGAAAGGCATTTGGATTATGAATGGTCCGGTTGGGGTTGATAAATTAGTAAAACTTGGTGTTTTCAAGTAAGGTGGAGTATTCACGTGTGATGTGTTATCGTCGTCCTTGATCGAATGGAATGTGTTAAGTTCGTCAGTGCCATGGTTTCTTCGGCTGCATGGGGTCAGAGTATTGTGAAGAAGTATTGAAGAATGTGGTTGGCAGAGACCATGAGGTGCGGTGGTTTAGTACTGGATAAGTGTTGATAATGAAGGCAGCTCGAGATAAATGATCTTCGGAGAGTTTGAAGTCGTGGCGAACTGCTGGTTTAAGAGCTGCAGAGAATGATATTGAATTTAGGCAGCAATTGGGCAGCATACGATGAAGGAAGATATGTGAAAAGTGCTAGGCGGTGGTTCCCTTTTCTAAAAGGCCTGGTGTAAGGAACGGAAATCAGGTAGTTGTTTAAAGGAATGAGATTAACAAGTGGGAGAGTGGCAGCGTAGCACATGAGTTCAGTGGTAAGACAGCTACCTATCTTGAGGGAAAGTTTGAGAGTTTAGTGGATGGATATTGGGTCTACGAGCTTAAGTGGAAATATGGGTTATTTCGGTGGAAGGTTGGATACAACAGGGAGGAGTTGTTAGGAATGAAGAAGGACACAATGTGGCGGTGAATTTGAAGATGTTGTAGCACATTTAATAGACATCGTGAGGAGCGTACGGACTAGTAAAGTTGGTAGAGGAAGAAGGGCGCAGAATAGGGTATTGATGTGGTAGAGAGTGTGCAGTACAGCGTCGTTGGAAGGTGTCAGTTTGTGATTTCCATAGGTTGGTTATCTCCTGTGAGTAGGTTAGAAGTTGTGTGGTTGGCAAGTTTCTGTGAGGGATTCTAGTGGCTATTCGGTAGGAGGCAGAATGTGTGAATGATGCTAGAGAATTTGAGTATTTAGGGAATGCGGACAGGGGAATTCGGAAGAATTGGACGGATTGGTTAAGCAAAATCATGTTAACAAAGGAGAAAGGATCTCAGCGGGGTCTAGAGTGGTGCAAGGAGTAGCTTCGGGCTTAGTGTGAGAGTCCCGCCACCTGCAGTTGGGTTGTAGGACTATGTTCTCATGGGGTCGAGGATTGTCGGCGTGTTGGCAAGTTATTGCAGCTAAGGGAAAGAAGTAAAATGGTGATTATGCATGGGATTTGACGAATATGTGCAAAAGTTGGCCCTGTTGGACCAGTGTTAGGCTTTGGAAGATTCAGAATTTATTCTTAAGGCATATGCGAGTTGTTAGGGTAGTGACTCAGTCACGTGCTTCATTGAAAAGGGTGTTCATGTGCTATAAAAAGCCTTGGAGTTGATTGTATTCGGGGCCAGTCAGAGTGGGTGACTCTCAATAGTGGTCCTAGTAAATTCAAAGATTAAGAATGCGGCGTTTAAGGGTTTCAGGCAGCAGTATGATTAGGAATCGAGCTTATGCAGCGTAATTTTAGAGAAAGGGAAAATGGTTGGAGTGCTCTATGTTATTTTCAGCGTGCAAGACAGTATTGGAGGAGTGAGAGAGATAAACTTTGGATTTGTAGAAAGATTATCAGGAGGGTATGAGACGGTTTGTGGGATTGAGGCAGCATGGTCTCGTGAATCAAGGTCACTCGGGATGAGTGAGGATTGAGTTTGCTATGAGTTGAATGGGGTTACTATTATTTTGAGGCAGTTAAGGATGATTAAAAGAAGATAGATTGATTAGCCATGGTTGAAATGGCACATGTGCGGCAGTGATCAGTTTCGTCAGTGTGATTGAGTTATGCGTGTGGTTTGCACAATGAGTGCGAGGTTTGACGACCGCCGTAACAGATTTGATTTGGGATCATTTGAGTGCTATGGCCTGTCAGGTGTAGGCGGATCCTGGAAGGTTTATGGTGGTTCAGACCACTACTTAAGGATTTGCATGTATTGTGATTGTGGGAATTCACTCGTGTGTTGTGGTGGTTCTCTTGAATTGAGGTAAGTAAAAGGTTTCTATATGATGAAGTGTTCACCCTATTAGTAGTTCAGAAGTTATGATGGAATTCTTGCAGTATCTCATATTGGCATGTTAGGTGCGGTAAGCAGTACGTAACTGGAAGTAAGGAATCGAGATTGCGGTTCGGTGTTAACAAGAATGTCATGAGATCGGACGAGCAAGAAAAAGTGATTTGGAAGTTCAGGGTAAGCCAGTGTTATCTTCAGTGTCACCTGAGATCGATATTCGGTGAAAGAGGCTTTGTACCCTGGTCAGGGGTTCTTGATGTGTTTTGCAGCATTAGTGTGGTCGGTGGTATGGAGGTGCAGACTTGTTACCTCGTGGAAGTTCGTGAGAATGTGACCACGGGAAGATGGTATAAGTGTGACAGGTAGTCACCTGATTGATTGAAGATCTAGACCAAGTATAAGGAAGTGCAATATTGCTTGTTTGAAAATTTATGCCAGGAAGGCGTTCGGTCTAGCTGGTTGTGGATTGTGGGGTGTTGTCCCGGCTATGATGGTTGTTCTTGCGTGTTATGAGAGGAAGTAGGTTATTTTGGACCCAGGTTAGGCTATCAGCTAAGTTCATTGCGAGCAGCATCGGCTTGAAGTGTATGAATGGATTTAAACAAGATTATGGGCTTCATGCGAGTCAGATGTGTTCATTTCAGTATAGCGCTCCTCAAGGAGGGGTGTTGGAATATCAGGTATTTTTCCGTCTTCGTCAAATTCATGTGATATTTGTGCCGTGTGAGTTGTGAAATGACTTGATAATTTCTTATGTGTTGAGATTTCGCGTAGTGATGAGGTTATGTGAGCAGGATGGCTCTTGAGATCCAGGTATATATCGCACCTCAGCTATGCTTGAGTTTTGTAGCATATAGTTATATCAGTCTCCTCAGAATGGTATTCTGCACTTAGCGTGCTTGTTACTGGTATTCAGTAATTTTTAATAGTGAACAATTCAGCTCCGTGTATATTTCCTTATGTGAATTGTATGATGGGATCGGGTGGCATGCCTCCACGGGTATGTTACTTGAATCAGGTTGCACGCCGCAATAGTGTGATGATGAGTACGGTTCCCTATATCTATTTTTCTTATGTTATACTTCCTATTTTCTGAGGAAAGTCCATATTAGTTGCGTGAGTCGAGTAGTCCTTTCCTGAGTCATTTCCTTATGTATCATGTTCGAATTGTGGCCTATTGGCGCATTGTGACGCCTTGTGGGATTGTTGGTCATGTATGGGATGATTTGTGTATGAACAGTTCATACTGGGTGAGACGAGATTATTGGATCAAGGATCAGCGCGATAAGATTATGCGAAATATATTAAAGGACAATTACCGTTATTTGGTTCGTAATGAGATGATGATCTAAGTCAAAAAGGAGAGATTCAATGTTTGGTTAACTCTGCAATTGGTTAGAAATCTCTACACACTTCCTCCATTATGGTGGTATTGCCAGCAATATAGCAGGATGTATATATATATCATAAGGTGCATTGGGAGCATCAGATTCATGGAATTTTGGCTATTAAGGTTCAGGGAATGTCATTGTGGTCAGATGATGAATTATGCGGTGCATGGTGCTAATTCAGCAAAGGCATGCAGTCAGGTTCTGGTATATCGTGTGGTAGTTGATACGGTGTTTATATATTGGAACTAGGCCTGGCAGAGAAATTTCAGGCGTTAGAACTGGATTCTGAGCTTATTATATAGATAAACGAGGATATCTTCAGATTTGATCAAGCTAATGTGCTCAGCTGGGTTGTGGTAGCACGGGCAGGTGTGCAAGGTGTTAAACAGTGATTTCAGATAACTCCAAGAGCAGTTCCTAGCACGTTCGAGGATGAACTTCGGTTTAAGTGGGGGAGAATGTAATGACCCGACCAGTTGTTTTGAGCTCTAGCGCGTCGTTCAGCAGTTTGAAGTCATGAGAAGCTCCATTTCAGGTATTATGACTCGTAGGCATGGTAGGAGTTGAATTTCGGGAAGTTCGGAGTCAAATTGGAAAGAAAATTCTCATTTCAGAAGCCTTAAGTTGGAGAAAGTGACTAAGATTGGATTTTTGAGTAAACGACCTCTAAATCAGGATTTGAAGGTTCCTGCAGGTTTGCATGATGATTTCGGACTTGGGCGTATGTCCGACTCAGATTTTGGATAACCAGGGAGTGTTTCGGTGTGTATTGTGGAAGTCAGCATTTTTGAAGAAATTTCCTAAGTCTGGGTTGAAGTGCATCTCAGTGATATTGATGTCCGTTTGGGATTCCGAGTCTGGGAATAGCTCCGTGTGGTGATTCTGGAGTTTGGAGCGCGGTCGGAAGTGAATTCAGATGTCCGTAGGTTATTTTGAAGTCATTTGGCTAAAGATAGAAATTTGAAGGTTTTTGAGAAATCCGACCGGAAGTGGAAATTTTGATATCAGGGTCGGAATGTACTTTCAGTAGTTGAAGAAGGTTCGTAATGTCGAATATGACTTGTGTGCAAAATTTGGGGTCAATCGGGCGTGATTTGATAGGTATCGGCATCGGATGTAGAAGTTTGAAATTTCAAGTTCTTAAAGTTTGAATTTTAGTGTGATCCGTGGTTTCGATGTTGTTTGATGTGAATTGAGGCCTCGAGCAAGTCCGCATTATGTTTTGGAACAGGTTGGTGTTATTGGACGGGGTCCCGGGGGCCTCGGGTGGATTCCGGGTGGTTAACGGATCAAGTTTGGAGTTTGAAGAAATGCGAGATTGTGGTCATCTGGTGTGACCGCACCTGCGAGGATTTGGCCGCAGGTGCGGCTTTGGCGCCCCAGGTACGAGATTTTGGTGGCTTGGCTGGGAGTGCAGGTGCGATGTAATTTCCGCACCAGCGAAGGCGCAGATGCGGACAATAAGGTGCAGGTGCGAGCTTTTGCTGGAGCTGAGGAAGCCGCAGGTGCGGGAGTTTGGGCGCACCTGCGGGAGCGCAGGTGCAAAGATTAGATCGCAGGTGCGAAAATAAGCCTGGGCAGAATGTTTAAAACCGAGATTCTTGTCTCATTTTCTCCAATTTTTCTTTGGTTTGGACGACTTTGAGGAGCTTCAAGAGGGATTTTCATCATGCATTTCTAGGTAAATAATTTCTTCATGTTTTTAAGTTAAATACAAGGTTTATGCATGGAATTAGACATGAAAATTAGTAGGAAATTGGGATTTTCGGAGGAAAAACCTAGAAATTGTAAATTCGATTTTTACCACGAATTGAGCATGAATATTTGAGCAAAATGATATATTTGAGCTAGTAAGGCTATGGGTAGAGTTTATCTTCGAGAAATTTCGGAATCCGTGCACGTGGACCCGAGGGCATTTTGGTCAATCCCTTGAGCGGAGTTGAGGATTTATATAATTTGAATTGTTAACAAATATTAGAGTATATTTTCATTGGTTGGTCGTTATTGGGGTAGTTTTGGGGCGTTGTGCATCCATTGGAGTCGACGGAAGGGCTTGAAAGCCGGTTATGGAATTTCGGAGCGAGGTAAGTCTCCTTTCTAACTTTGTGAGAGGGAATTGTCCCCCTAGGTGAACTAATTAAATATGTACTACTATCTGCGGGGGCTACGTACGCACGAGGTGATAGGAGTCTGTGCGTAGCTACTATTATGCCATGTCCGGGTAGTCTATGACCCACTGGCATGCTTTACTTGTTGTACTTGTGACCTTGTCAATAAAATATCATGTGATCCTGCATATAATGTTAGACTGATAATACTATTGAATTGGTAATTATTTCCTAAGAAGGCTAGAGTCTACCTTTCTTAATCATTTAGAAAGAGAATTGACTCCTCTGTGGATAATTGTATTCCTGATAAGGTTATATTACTGAATATTATTAAACTTGGCAAATGAGTTTCAAAACAAAGATTTAAATGCTATTTTTCGTGTCCCTTAAGAATAATTTTACCACTTTCCTGGGTAACTGCTTTCTTGATAAAAATGTGGACTTATTGTGTGAATATGTGTATCTATGGGTGCCTGAGTCGCATGTATGATTCGCGAGCAGGATAACCCTGTATTTATGTATAACTGTGTCGCATGATCGATTCTCTAGGGGGCAGATAGAATGCATCTATGGTTTGAGTCGTTCGCCCCTCGGCAGTGCACAGTTTATTATTGTTGTCCGCGTCGTTCGACCCTCGGCACTTTGTTTGCGCATGATAATTGTTGCGTATTTCCTGTGATTTATACATCTTTATCGGTCTAAGGAAATTCTTAATTGCCAGTTAAAAAGAAGAAGAATTGATGTGTAAAATGTGAAAGAAGTCTGATGTTTATTATCCTTGATTAATTCTTTAAAATTGTCGACTGAAATGACGAAGATTTTGAAGTGTTAAATGTGGAAGAAGTTGATATTATTTATTCCTGATTTTAATAAATTTTCTATGACACTCATGCTTAGTGTCTCACTTGATTATACTAAATTGACTTCTAGCAAGTGTCTAATTCCACTTCTCGTCATTACCTCTCTGAGGTTAGGCGGGATACTTACTGAGTACACGTTGTTTTCGTACTCATGCTACACTTGTTGTGCATTCTTATTGCACAGGTACTTTCACAGCGATGTGGCCGGCTTGGAGACTTAGGTGAGCTGCATTATCAAGGGGCGACCCCCAACCGACAGAGTCTCCCTCATATTGTATTTGTTTTCATTTTAAAGTCCTTGTCCAACTTGTATTTCGGACAGGCATGGTAGTATTTGTTCAAATTCCTAGAAGTTCGCTCATGTACTTGTGTCACCGGGTTCTGGAAGGTATTTGGGATTTACTGAAATAAATTAAAATTGTTTACCTGTCGTATTTACTTAACGGATTTTATTTAGTTATCATGTAATAAAATTAAAGGTAATGATTTCAAAAATGCTAAAACAGAAAATTTAACTTAATCATTTAATGATTGGCTTGCTTGACAGTGGTGTCCAGCGCCATCACGACCTTATGAATTTTGGGTCGTGACAGTATGTATGTATATACAAACATACATATATATATATATATATATATATATATATATATATAT
>ML415211.1:0-36618 GCA_005239525.1 Nicotiana knightiana
ACCCCAGATTTATATTTGCAACGCCCGTTTAGTCTTTATAGAAGACATAGTTGAGCGTGACCATCCACAATTCCAAGTTCTAGGTCTTCCCCAAAAATCCCAAATTTATACAAATTTTCCATGTCTAAATCCATGTAAGATCACATATTTAACTCAAAAATAGGAAGAAATCAATTACCTTGTGTTGCTTGGTGAAAATTCCTCCTTGAAATCATCCAAGCCAAATGAAAGAAATGAAAGAAATGGGTAAAAATTCGTGTTTAAAACAATCTGCTCATGCTTCATCGAATTGTACCTTGCGCTTGTGTTGTGCAGGTTGTACATCCTATTACAATTTTCCCTTGTTGAACACCTTCTGTTAAAAATCCTATAACTCCTTGTAGAAATATCCAAATAACAAATGGTTTTGAAGATTTAGAAACTAGACTCGAAGTTCTTTAATTTGATTGGTTGTACACCATATAAATCTTTATATATTCCGAGATATGAGCTTCTAAAGTCGGCTCCATACATCAGAAAATTTTGGCGAAACTGCTCCACCAGCCATCTTCAATCGGTCATAACTTTTTGCACAAAACTCCAAATGACAAATGGTTTAATGTTCTGAAAATTAGACTTAAAGATCTACAACTTTTGTATTTTGAAAATTTTCATATTCCTTATATATTCCTATACATATGATTCCAAAGATAGCTCTTCGTTGCATAAATTGCTGTCCCAAAACAGATTTGCTGCAGAATTTTCAGCAGCTATTTTGGTCCGAAATCCATTCCGTTAACCTTCCGAAATCAACCCGAGGCCCTCGGGACCTTAACCAATTATACCAACATGTCCCAAAACATGATACGAACTCGCTCNTGGACCTGCTCCAACTTTCGGACTTGGAATCCCACCCCGATATCAAAAAGTTAAACTCTCGGTCAAACTTCTCAAAAACCTTACAATTTCTATCTTTAGCCAAATGACTTCAAAATGACCTCCAGACATCCGAATTCACTTCCGATCGTGCTCCCAACTCCAGAATCACCATACGGAGGTATTGCAAGACTCGGAGTCCCAAACGGACCTCTATAACACTGAGATGCATTCCAACCCAAACTTATAAAATTCTTCTAATATACTAACTTCCACAATATATGCCGAAACGCTCCCGGGTTATCCAAAACCCAATCCGGACATACGCCCAAGTCCGAAATCATCATACGAACCTGCTGGAACCTTCAGATCCTGATTTCGAGGTGGTTTACTCAAAATTCTAATCTTAGTTGATTTCACCAACTTAGGGCTTGTCAAATGAGAATTTTCTTTCCAAATCAATTCTAAACTTCTTGGAATTCAATTCCGACCACGCCCACGGGTCATAATACTTAAAATGAAGCTGCTCATGACTTCAAACCACTGAACGACGTGCTAGAGATCAAAACGATCGGTCGGGTCGTTACATTCTCCCCCACTTAAACCGACGTTCGTCCTCGAACGTGCTAAGAACCTCTCTGGAGTTACCTGAAACCACTGTTTAACATCTCGAGCACCTGCCCGTGCTACCATAATCCAGTCGAGCACAATAGCCTGATCAAATCTGGAGATTTCTTCTTATCCATATAATAAGCTCAGAATTCATTCAAACATCTGAAATTTCTCTGCGAGGCGTAGTTCGAACATATAAACACCGTATTAACTACCACACGATATACCAGATCATAACTGCATACACTTGCTGAATTGGCACCATGCGCCGCGTAACCTATCATCTGACCACAATGAAGCTCCCTGAACCTTAATAACCAAAATTCCACGAATCTGATGCTCCCAATGCACCTTATAACAAATATACATACACCCAGCTATAATGCTGACGATACCACCACAACAGAGGAAATGTGCAGAAATTTATACTCAAATGCAGAGTTAACAAATCCTTGAATACCTCGTCTTGAATAGAATCATCACTTTAGTATGAACCTGAATAATGGTATTTGTTCTCTAATATACACTTCACATAACCTCATCGCACTGATCCCTGATCCGAAAATCTCGCCTCACCTAGTATGAACTGCTCAGACAACAAACCACCCCAACATGACCAACAACCTCACATGATACCACATCTCGCCAATAGGCCATAACTCGAACATGATAATAAAAAATGAGTCAGGACTGAACTATTCAGCTCACGCATCTAATATGAATTCATATAGAAAATAGGAAATAAAACACAAGAAAATAAATACATCTCAACCCTTCTCATCATCACACCGTTGCGGCGTGCAACCCGATCCGAATAACATACCCGTAGCAGCGTGCCACCCGATCCCATCATAAAACTCACATAAGGAAATATACACAGAGCTGAATCACTCACTATTACAAATTACTGAATATCGACCACAAGCACGTTAAGTGAATAATACCGTCACGGGGAGACTGATAAAGCCGTAGGCTACATAACTCAAGCACAACTGAGGTGTGACATATATATATATATATACACACTCTGGATCTCAAAAGCTATCCTGCTCACAAAACATCCCCACTGCGCGGGACCTCAACACATTAGAAATTATCAAAGCCGTGTCATAACTCTCACGATAACACATGAATCTGACGAAGACGGAACAACACCTGCTGTTCTAATACTTTTCCATGAAAAGCGCTCTACTGAAAGGAACATGCCTGGCTCATACGGAGCCCATAATCATATTTAAATCCATCCACAAACATCGAGCTACCTTGCTCCCACCAACTAAGATAATAGCTTTTGCCTGGGTCCATATTAACCCACCTTTTCTCATAATACACGAGAACAACCATCATCACAGGGACTAACACCCCATAATCCATAATCAACTGAATTGAACGCCCTCCAAGCGTAAATTCTCATCAAGCAATATTGCACTTCTTTATACTCAGTCCAAATCTGAAATCCATCAAGTGACTACATGTCATAGTTTACACAATCTTTTCGTGGTCATGCTTCCACGACCTTCCACACAAGGAAACAAGTCTGCCCATCCATAACACCGACCACACTAAGGTCGCAAAACATATCAAGAACCCAGGACCATGGTACAAAGCCTCCTTCACCGAATACCGATCTCAGATGTCATTGAAGGTAACACCAGCTTACTCTGAACTTTCAAATCACTTTGTCTTGCTCTTCCGAGCTCATGACATCCTTATATACATCGGACCTAAATCTCGATTCTTACTCCCAGTTAAATACTGCTTACCGCACCTAACATGCCAATACGAGGTAGCGCAAGAATTCCATCACAACTTCTGAACCACCAATAGGGTGAACACTTCATCATATAGAAACTTTTTACTTGACTCAATTCAAGAGTACCATCTCAACACACGAGTGAATTCCCATTATCACCCAATCATGCAAATCCTTAAGTAGTAGTCTATACCACCATAACCCTTCCGGGGTCCGCCTACATATGACAGGACATAGCACTCAAATGCTCCCACATGAGATTTGTTACGACGGCCGACAAGCCCCGCACACACCGGCACAAACCACATGCATAACTAAATCACATCAAAGGAACTGATCACTGCCGCAAATGTGCCAGTTCAACCATGGCTAATCAATCTATCTTATTTTAATCATCTTCAATTTCCTAAGGAATAATAACAACTTCCTTCAACCATAGCAAACTCAACCCTCACTCATCCCGAGTGACCTTGATTCACGAGACTACGATGCCCAAGTCCCGCAACCCGTCTTATACCCTTCTGATAATTTTGTTCTTCTATTCAGAGTCTATTTCTCTCACTCCTCCAATGCTATCCTGCGTGCTGAAACATATCATAGAACATTCCAACCATCCTTCCTTTTTCTCAGAGATTACTCTGCAAAAGCTCAATTCTCGATCATAATGCTGCATGAAATCCTTAAACGCCACATTCTTAACTTTTGAACTCACTAGGACCGCTATTGAGAGTCACCCACTTCGACTGGCCCCGAATACAATCAGTTCCAGGGCTCTCCTAGCACAGGAACACCCTTTTCAATGAAACACGGGACTGAGTCACTAACCTGGCAACTCACCTATGCCTTAAGCAAAATTCTGGATCTTCCAGAGCCTAACCCTAGCTCGACAGGGCCAACTTTTGCACACATTCCTCAAATCCCACGCACAATCAACATTTTACTCCTTTTCGTTAGCTGAAACAACTTGCCAACACACCGACAATTTGCAACCCTATGAGAAGACAACCCCACAGCCCTACTGCAGATGGTGGGACTCCCTCACTTAGCCCGAAGCCACTCCTTGCACCACTCTAGACCCTGCTGAGACCCTTTCTCCTTTGATAACACGGTCCCTGCCAACCGTATTCTTCAACAATTCTTCTCGATACTCTGACCCCACGCAACCGAAAAAACCATAGCACCGCCGAACCTAACACATTCCATTCGATCAATGACGACGACTACATGTCACAGGTGCATATCCAACCTCACTTGAATACACCCAGTCTTACTACTTTATCAACTCCAACCAGACCATTCAGAACACAAATGCCTTTCCTCTGTCGGAACTAAAATACTGAAATCTCGAAATAAAACTCTGAGAAGACCTCCCTTCAACCATTCATCACCCTCAACATACGGGCAAGCATTCTATCATCATATCAACACCGCACGACAATAAATTGCAAACATCATCACCAACCGAGCACGACCTTAAGGCTCGCAGAAACACATCTATTGAGCTGAAATAACACATTACCCTTTTGTATGGCCATAACAACAACCACGACCATTTACACACGGAAGCATCTCGGATTACATTCGTAGCACCATTCCCATTCCTCAAATTCTTGATCCACAGCAAGCGCTTTGCGACGCGTAAGATTGAGTAGGAATGAAAATAGGCATAAGCCTCAAAGGAATCAACTCGCACGATGAAGAATCGAGAAGGTAAGTACTCTTAATAGCTCTGTAGCCTCTCGAAGATAAGTACAGACGTCTCTGTACCAATCTGCATGACTCTAATAGAATTTCTCATGACTCGTCAGACCTATGAGAACCTAACGCTCTGATACCATGCTGTCACGACCCAAAATCCCTAAGTTCATGCTAGCACCGGACGTCCATGTCAGGCAAGCCAACTCATTCATTAATTGAACGGCCCATCCCATAAGTGCACCTCTCAATATAATAATCATAACTATGCACTGCCGAGAATAGGACGGCCCGTTCCAAAAGTGTATTCTAAACCCGCCATGGCGTACGGCCCGCTGCCATGAGAGTAGAGGAAATAACACTCTACTCGTGGAATGTAAATTGCGAAGCAGTCACATGTAGACATGCACAATCAATAATCCACCCCGAACACGTCGGGAACACAAATACTCAAGTAAATGACCGATTTGTCTTTTAAAAACCACAAATATTATTTAAATCCCTTTTTCAAAATTCACTTGCCGAGTTTTATGTAACGTTTAATAACACAACCTTATTCGGAAATACAAATTCCGCGAAGGAAACAAATTCTTTTTTTTTTGATGATTTAGAAAATAAAATCTAATCTTCCTTAGTCATTAAATTACAACTTCGATTATATTAGCAGTCTAACATCATAAACAAGATCACATGAACAACAGGTAGGGCATGCTAGTGGGTCCTACGTTACCCGGACATGGCATAGTAGTAGCTATGCACGGACTCCCGTCACCTCGTGCGTACGTAGCCCCCGAAGAGAATAGAACATACTTAATTAATTCACCTAGGGGGACAATTCCCCCTCACAAAGTTAGAAAGGAGACTTACCTCACTCCAAAATTTCATACCCGGCTTCCAAGCCTCTATGTCGACTTCAATGGATGCGCAACGCCCCCAAACTATCCAAATAATGATAAACCAATGAAAATATACTCAAATATTTGTTAAAAATTCAGATTATATAAACTCCCATCTCTGCTCAAGGAATTGACCAAAATGCCCTCGGGCCCACGTGCCCGACTTCCGAAATTTCTCGAAGATAAATTCTACTCATTACTTTACTAACTCAAATATACAATTTGTTACAATTTTCATGCTCAAATTTAATGTGAAAGTCCAAAATTCCAAGTTCTAGGTCTTCCCCAAATCCCAAATTTATACAAAATTTCCATATCTAAACCCATGTTGGATCACATATTTAACTTAAAAATAGGAAAAATCACTTACCTTGTGTTGCTTGGTGAAAATCCCTCCTTGAGCTCTCCAAAATCAACCAATCCAAATGAAAGAAATGGGCCAAAATTTGTGTTTAAGACAATATGCTCATGCTTCATCGAGTTGTACCTTGCGCTTGTGTTCTGCAGGTTTTACATCCTATTACAATTTTTCCTTGTTGAACACCTTCTATTAAAACATCCATAACTCCTTGTAGAAATATCCATATAACAAACGGTTTGAAGATTTAGAAACTAGAATCAAAGATCTTTAATTTAATAGGTTGTACACCATATAACTCTTTAAATATTCCGAGATATGAGCTTCTAAAGTCGGCTCCATGCATCAGAAAATTCTGGCGAAACCGCTCCACCAGCCATCTTCAATCGGTCATAACTTTTTTCAAAAAACTCCAAATGACAAATGGTTTAATGTTCTGAAAATTAGTGTTATAGTTCTACAACTTTCACGTTTTGCAAATTTTCAGATTCCTTATTTATTCCTATACATATGCTTCCAAAGTTAACTCTTCGATGCATAAATTGCTGCCCAAAAACAGATTTGCTGCAGAATTTTCAGTAGCTATTTTGGTCCGAAATCCATTCCGTTAACCTTCCGAAATCAACCGGAGGCCCTCAGGACCTTAACCAATTATACCAACATGTCCTAAAACATGCTACGAACTCGCTCGAGGCCTCAAATCACATCAAACAACGTCGAAATAATGAATCGCACTCCAATTCAAGCTTTATGAACTTTGAAATTTCAAACTTCTACATCCTATGCCGAAACCTATCAAATCACGTCCGATTGACCCCAAATTTTGCACACAAGTCATATTCGACATTACAGACCTGGTCCAACTTTCGGAATTGGAATCCGACCCCAATATCAAAAGGTCAAACTCTCGGTTAAACTTCTCAAAAACCTTCAAATTTCTATCTTTAGCCAAATGACTTCAAAATGACCTCCGGACATCCGAATTCACTTCCGATCGCGCTCCCAACTACAGAATCACCATACGGATCTATTCCCAGACTTGGAATCCCAAACGGACATCTATATCACTTTCCAACCCAAACTTATGAATTCTTCTAAAATACTAACTTCCACAATATATGCCGAAACGCTCCCGGGTTATCCACAACCCGATCTGGACATACGCCCAAGTCCGAAATCATCATACAAACTTGCTGGAACCTTAAGATCCTGATTCCGAGGTCTTTTACTCAAAAATCCAATCTTAGTTGATTTCACCAACTTAAGGCTTCTCAAATGAGAATTATCTTTCCAAATCAATTCTAAACTTCCTGGAATTCAATTCCGACCACGCCCACGGGTCATAATACCTGAAATGAAGCTGCTCACGACTTCAAACCACTGAACAACACGTTAGAGCTCAAAACGATTGGTCGGGTCATTACAGTGGGTGAGGTAGCCTACAAGCTTGCATTGCCACCTAGTTTATCAATAGTCCATCGGGTGTTCCATATGTCCATGCTCCGGAAGTATCACAGTGATCCATCCCATGTATTAGAATTTAGCTCAGTCCAATCGGACAAGGATTTGACTTATGATAAGGAGTCTGCGGCCATTCTAGCTCGGTAGGTCCGGAAGTTGAGGTCTAAGGACTATCCTTTAGTTCGAGTACAATGGAGAGGTCAGACGATCGAGGCAGCTACGTGGGAATGCAAATCCGACATGCAGGGCGACAACCCACACCTTTTCACCAATCCAAGTAATTTTCTATGTGCGTTCGAGGACGAACGTTTGTTTTAGAGGTGGAGAATGTGATGACACGATAGGTCATTTTCAAATTTAGCCTCTATTTATGTGTTTCAAGAACTTGATTAGCTTCGTTTAGCATTTCTTGATTTGCATGCGTAGTCCGTGTCTTATTCTGGAAAGTCTTTATATGAAAAATTAAAGAAAATTTGAATTTTGGCCTTAAAAATACTTTGAGTTGACTACGTTCAACAATTTGTGTAAATGGACTGATCTATATTTTGAAGATCTCGGTGGGTACGTATCGTGATTTAGGACTTGGGCGTATGCCCAGAATTGAATTCGGAAGTCCCTAACTTGTTTTGACTCATTTTGCCGAAATCTAGCATTTTTGAAGATGGAAAATTACTAGATTTGACCGTAAGTTGAATTCTTAACTAACGGGTTTTGATTTTGATGTGGAAACTTGGAATAGGTCCATATCGCTATTTGAAATTTTTCTGCAAAATTTGGTTCAATTCGTTATTGATTTGACATTATTCGAACGCTTAAATGTGATTCTAGTGTTCTTGAGTTTCACTTTAAAAATTCATTCATTTTGAGGATCGATTCTTATATTTAGATGTTATTTTAGTGATTTGATTCCACGAGCAAATTCATATGATGTTATAACACTTGTGTGCATGTTTGGTTTGGAACCTAAGGGGCTCGAGTGAGTTTCAGACATGTTTCAGATGAGTTTTGCTAATGAAAATTTTGTTGGTGCAATACCATCTCTAGTGCTCTGTTGCAGATATTGCAATTGGGAGCCTCGCTTTTGCAAAGAATTGTTCACATTTGCGAGCATGGGTTGGGCTAGGTGAGTCTTGTATTTGCAAGAATTTGTATGCATTTTCTAACTATCAACTTTCTCTTTTGCGAAGGAAGTGTTCGCATTTGCAATAACTAACCATTAGAGTCTGCTTCGCATCTGCGAAGTTCTTGACCGCATTTGCGATTTTGGTGTCTTTGTAATTGTGATTTTTTTGTTGCAATTGCGACTTCTGCTCTTATGTGATAGGGTTTTCATTTGCGACCCTTGTCTCGCATTTGTGCTTTTTGTAATTGCAAGCAAGACATTGCAATTGCGGCATTTGCAGCTGGGTAAAAAGGGGAAATAAGTGGCTTAGCTCATTTCTTATCATTTCATAACCCTAAACACTCTAGAGGCGATTTTTCAAGAGGCTCTTCTTCCCAAATTAATTGGTAAGTGACTTTAATCCATTTCTTTCAATTACCCATTACATTTCATGATATTTCAACATCAAATTTTGGATTTCCATGGTAGAAATTAGGGATTTGGGTAGAATTGGGGATTTTATAGATTGAGATTCAGGCCTCGAATTGAGGCCGGATTTTGAAATAAATCACATAATAAGGTTCACGGGTGAATGGATAATCAAGTTTCATTTTGAATCTCGGGTTTTGACCAAGCGAGTCCAGAGTTGACTTTTGTTAACCTTTTCCAAAATCATTAAAGATTGAATCTTTTCACTCGTGGGTAGTTTCCAAAGCTTATTTTGAATTGTTTAGAATTTATTTGGTTAGATTGGATTGGTTTGCAGGAGAACTTTATAGAAAAGACCCCGGTTGAGTTTTGATTTGATTGCTGAGCGAGGTATGTGTTGGATCTAACCTTGACTTGAGAAAATTAGGAATTTTTGAATTACGTGTTATGTGGATTATGTGATAAAATGGTGTATATGCGAGGTGGCGAGTGTATATACGCTGTTAAGATATTTGTTTTCCATGTTTCTCGTTATTTCATGATTTATCTTATTACATATCTTAATTGTTACATGCTTTATTTGACTTATATGTTGTAATTTTTAATTGTCATTTAATTATTCTTGTGTTAAATTGTTCGTCCTTTATATGACTCCATGCTTATTTGCTATATGACTTTAATTATTTTTGTTTCCCACCTTGATTGTCGCAGGCTTTACTTGTCCCATAATTTCTGTAATATTTGTTGCATTATATGATGTAGTTTCAGTGTGTAAGTTGTTGGGTATGTTAGACACCGATAAAGTTGTAAGGTAGAAACTTCGAATACTTAATGTAACGATCCAGCCGGTCGTTCCATGAGATTAGCCCCGTTTCCCCCGTTTCTGTTTTATCATATGTTGCTTAGCCTATTTATGTTGTGTTGGGTCAGTTGGTTCGGGTTCAGAGTGGTCGTGATGAGAATTGAGACACTTAGTCTCTTAAATTAGCTTAATAGTTGAAAAAGTCAACTAGGAGTTGACTTATTGGTAAACGACCTCGGAATGCAAATTTTATGGCTCAGATAGCTTCGTTAGGTGATTTGGGACTTAGGAGTCTGTTCGGAATGAAGTTTTGATTTTCGGTGTAGAACTAGGATTGAATTGGTGAAAGATAGTTTTTGGCGATTTCCGATCGGTAGTGGAAAATAGGCTATCGGGGTCGGAATGGAATTTTGAAAGTTGGAGCAGGTTCGTAATGTCATTTTGGATATGTATGCATATTTTCAGGTCAATCGGATGTGTTTTGGTTGGTTTCGGCATCATTGGCGAAATTTAGAAGTTTCAAAGTTCATAGGTTTGAATTTGATGTAATTTTGGTATTTTCGTGTTGTTTTTGGTGTTTCGAGGGCTCGACTAAGTTTAAATGATGCTATGGAGTGTGCTGGTATGTTTGGTTGGGGCCCCGAGGGGATCGGGATTGATTTCGGATGGTGGGCGGAGGTTTTAACTTAGGAAATTTGCAGCAAATAGCTGCTGGTGTTAATCTCCTGGTGTGGCCGCACCTGCGGATGAGCAGCCGCAGGTGCGAAGCATAGGACGCACCTGCGAAGCCGAAGGTGCGGAAAGGGTCTCGCAGGTGCGAAATTTGGACTGTTAATGGGTTTTCGCAGGTGCGCACCTTGGACCGTAGTGTGGGTCCGCAGGTGCGAGGAAAGGTCCACAAGTGCGGATTAACTGGGTAGAACAATATAAAATGGTGCCTCCGCGAATATTTTTGTATTTTCTCCATTGTTGCATGCGGATTGAGCTGAGCGGTGAGCAATTGAAGAAAGAATTCGAGGGTCTTTAGTGTAGGTAAGTTCCCGGATTATAAAAGTCGTTTCTATGAAATTTTGTTCCGATTAGGCTTGTAATTTAAAGAATTAAAGTAAAAAAAGTTTGGAAAAACGGGAGGAGGCTTGGGAAAGATTCTTTTGGCGATCTGGGTAGGCAATTGTGGTCCGATTGTTGTGTTCTTGGTATGTGTATAATCGTGGGAGGACGAGGTTTCTAGTGATGTAAATTTTATCGAAATCCGAGGCGTAGGCCCGAGGCTCGGGTTTGGCCGAATGTCGAGAATTGTGCCTAAATTGATAGTTTTCGATTGGGTTTTGTTCCTTTAGGGTATATTGATGATGTTAATCTAGGTTTGGTTAGATTCGGAGCAATCAGGAGCCAATTTGAGGGGCAAGAGCATCGCGGATTAGTATTGTGGCCCGGTAGAGGTAAGTAATGGTTATAAATCTTGACCTGAGGGTATGAAACCCCGGAATTCATATTTCTTACTGTTTTTAGAATGGCGCACATATCGGATGACGAGTATGGTGCGCACTGATTTTTGGATTGGACACAACTATTGATTGCGTATTTTACTCCAGATCATATGTTAAATTGTGTTCTAAAGGTTATTGCTATATTTGGGCTATAAGCGATGTTTGGGGCCTCGTGCCGACTTGTTTAGACCGTGTGGGGGCTATTTCCTCACTGATGATTTATGATTTACACTCAGTCATATTGTGCTTAACTGTTTTCGAAACTCAGCCTTATGTACACTATTTTTGAGATATAAAAATGATGTTTTGGGTTGAGTACCTTGTTTTACTGATACGCTCGAGGGCTTTTGAGATGTTCTGTCTGAGTGAGGCCGAGGGACTGATTGTGAGGATATGATACGCCACGAGGTGGATTGATATTAGCGGTTGGGCTGAAGGAGCCCCTCCGGAGTCTGTACACACCCCCAGTGAGCGCAGGTACCTACTGAGTGCGAATGCTGAGTGCCGAGTGCCGAGTGACGAGTAATTGGGAGGCATGAGTGATAGTGAGGTTGCCCGAGGGGCTGATACTGAGTGGCTATGAGGTGCTCAGTGATATTCTGCCCGAGGGTCGATTTATGATTCATGTTTTGCCCGAGGGTCTACTTATGATTTATTTCATTTTACACTAAATACTTCAGTTATTTTTATTTCTGAAATTGTTGGAAAACACATTTTCAAAGGATTTTTGTGAAGTTGGCTTTTAAGGCATGTTGATTTCATATATATAATATATATTGTTGGAAAGAAAGGTTGTGCATATTGTGAACTGATGATATTGATTTTTTTTGTGTTTCTTGCCGCTTAGACTTGATTTATTTTCATTACTACTGAGTTGGTGTACTCATATTACTACGGAGTCAGAGTTCGGGATATAGAGGTAGCTGTTCAGCGTCCGCATCATCTCTGTTTTCCCTTCTTATGTTGTATCTAGTTATTCGTTCAGAGGTTTTGTATTATAATAGTATACCTTTTGGCATATTTCATAGATTCTCATGACATGTCGACTCCGGATTTTGGGGATGGTTTAGACTATTTAGCTATTTATTTTGCCTAATGTATTAAAAAATTCTGTATACTTTATGAGATGTTGAAAATGGTTGGGATTTGAGAAAGAAACTGTAATTATGTGATTAATTGCTAGCCTAGTTCCACGATAGGTTCCATCACAGTCGGTTTTGGATTTGGGGTCATGACAAGTTGGTATCAGAGCCTAGGTTACATAGGACTCAACGGTCATGAGAATGTTTAGTAGAGTCTTGCGGGTCGGTACGGGGACGTCTGTACTTATCTTCGAGAGGCTGCGGAACCCTTAGGAACAATCTCATTTCTCTCGAATTCTATCGTGCCATCTTGCAGATTTTGGAAATCTAAACTTCTTTTGTTTCCTTCTCTCACAGATGGTGAGGACTCGCGCTACCGATCAGAATGATCAGCCACCAGCTAGACCAGCGAGAGGTCGAGGCTGTAGTAGAGGTAGGGCCAGCCCGTGCAGTAGCCAGGGCAGTACCAGTTGATCCCCATACTGTTCAAGGTCAGATTCCCGCCACAGATACTCCAGCGGGACAGGCTCAGGCACTAGTAGTGCCTATCGTTATTCCAGGTCTTCAGGAGACCTTGGCCCAGATCTTGATGGTGTGTACCACCCTTGCTCAGGCAGTTGCCGCTACTTCTCAGGCCGGGGGAAACAGTCAGACTCCAGTTGCCCGGACACTTGAGCAGGCTACTCAGGGCCAACAGACGCCGGGGGCGGTTCCAGCCCAGCCGATTGCTCCAGTTCGAAACTTCATGGTTACGGCTATGCCAGAGGATGAGCAACGTTTACTGGAAAGGTTTAGTAGAATACAACCTCCGACATTCAGTGGTGCTGAGGGCGAGGATGCCCCGGAGTTTTTGGATAAGTTTCAGAGGATGCTGCGTACTGCTAGGATTTTGGAGACCAGTGGGGTCTCATTTGCTACATTTCAGTTTTCTGGTGCTGCTTTCACTTGGTGAGAGTCTTTTGAGAGGCGTAGGACTGTTGGTTCAGCACCTCTCACCTGGCAGCAGTTCTCCACTATCTTTTTGGAGAAGTATGTACCCTAGTAACACATAGAGGAGCATCGCAGGCTTTTGGAGCAGCTACGTCAGGGCGAGCTATTAGTGACACAGTATGAGATGCGATTTTCGGAGTTGGCTCGTCATGCTACCGAGTTGGTCCCTACTGATAGGGAGAGGGTTAGGAGGTTTGTGGATTGCCTCACTTATCAGCTCCGCCTATTTATGACCCGGGAAAGAGTATCAGATGTTACATTCGAGCAGGTTGTTCACATTGCTCGGGATATTGATTCGGTTCGCCGCCAGGAGCGGGAGGAGAGGGAGGCCAAGAGGCCTCGTGGATCGGGCAGTTCTAGTGGTACTCCCTCCAGGGTGCAGTTTCAGCATAGTAGAGGTCGTTCATTCAAGCCTCCTCAGTCAGCCCGCCCAGATTATAGTGGTGCATCTTCGGGGCATGGTCCCCGTGGTTCTCAGCCAGGCCGTACTTCTTTTGGTGCACTCCCAGCTTAGAGTGCAGCTCGAGCACCACCAGTTCAGAGTTCTTCTATGCATGAGTCTTCCAGTGGCCATTCTGGTGCCAGGGGTTTCTATCAGTCCCCGCCTCCAGTTCCAGGGAGTTGTTTTGAGTGAGGAGAGTTTGGGCACATGTGGAGGAAGTGTCCACGTCGTCCTAGTGGTTCTTCTCAGTAAAGGGGCTAGCCCTCGACTTCAGCTCCAGCTACTTCACCACCCGCCCAGGAAGCCAGGGATGGTAGTTAGTCAGCTAGAGGCCGCCCTAGAGGGGGAGGTCGAGCAGGCGGAGGTCAGGCCCATATGTATGCATTTCCAGCCAGGCCAGATGCTATGGACTCCGATGCTATGATCACAGGTATATTCTCAATCTGTTGCTGAGATGTTTTGGCTTTATTTGACCCTGGTTATACATATTCCTATGTTTCTTCATATTTTTCCCATTTTCTAGATATTCCCCGTGAGTCTTTAGTTACCTCTATTCATGTGTCGACTCCGGTGGGCGATATTGTTGTTGTGGACCGTGTGTATCGGTCGTGTGTGATATCTATTAGGGGTCTGAAGACTCGAGTGGACCTACTGATACTCAGCATGGTCGATTTTGATGTGATATTGGGCATGGATTGGTTATCTCTTTGTCATGCTATTCTTGATTGTCACGCTAAGACCGTGACCTTAGTTATGCCAGGATGTCCAAGGGTTGAGTGGAGAGGTTCTTCTGAGTATATGCCTAGTAGGGTGATTTTCTACCTGAAGGCTCCGCGCATGGTTGAGAAGGGGTGTCTATCTTATCTGGATTTTATGAGGGATGTCACTGGTGAGACTCCCACTATTGATTCGGTTCCTGTGGTCTGTGACTTTCCGGACGTGTTCCCTGCAGACCTGCCGGGCATGCCGCCTGACAGGGACATTGATTTTGGACGTCTTCCAGGCACCCAGCCTATTTCTATTCCACCTTATTTATGGCACCTGCGGAGCTAAAGGAATTAAAGGAGAAACTCCAGGAACTCCTAGATAAGGGTTTTATTCGGCCTAGTCTGTCACCTTGGGGTGCACCGATGTTGTTTGTAAAGAAGAAGAATGGTTCTATGCATATGTGTATTGATTCCTGCACAGAGTTACGGTGAAGACCCCGGTATCCCTTGCCTCGTATAGATGACTTATTTGATCAGTTGCAGGGTTGTAGGGTATTTTCCAAGATTGACTTGCATTCCTGTTATCATCAGTTGAAAATTCGGGGGCCAGACATCTCGAAGACTGCTTTCAGGACTAGATATGGTCACTATGAGTTCCTGGTTATGTCATTTGGATTGACCAATGCCCCAACAGCCTTTATGCACTTGATGCACAATGTATTTTAGACTTATCTGGATTCTTTCGTCATCGTGTTCATTGACAATATCTTGGTGTATTCCCGATCTCGGGAGGATCATGAGCGACATTTGAGGGTTTTGCTTCAGACCTTGAGAGAGAAGAGATTGTATGCAAAATTTTTGAAGTGTGAGTTCTGGCTTGATTCAGTAGCATTCTTGGGGCACGTGGTGTCCAGTGAGGGTATTCAGGTTGATCCGAAGAAGGTAGAGGCGGTGCAGAGTTGGCCTAGATCGTCATCAGCTACTGAGATTTGCAGTTTCCTCGGTTTAGCAGGGAACTATCACCGTTTCATCGAGGAGTTTCATCTATTTCAGCACCTGTGACTAGACTGACCTAGAAGGGTTCTCAGTTCAGATGGACTAAGGAGTGTGAGGAGAGCTTTCAGAAGCTCAAGTCAGCTTTGACTACAGCTCCGATATTGATTTTGCCTATGGGTTCAGGTTCTTATACAGTTTACTGTGATGCCTTGAGAGTTGGACTTGGAGCAGTTTTGATGTAGTACGGTAGGGTGATTGCCTACGCGTCTAGACAGTTGAAGGTACACGAGAAGAATTATCCAGTGCACGATCTTGAGCTAGCAGCTATTGTTCACACCTTGAAGATTTGGCGTCATCATTTGTATGGAGTGCATTATGAGATTTTCACTGATCACCGTAGTCTGCATCATCTGCTTAAGCAGAAGGATATGAATTTGCATCAGAGGAGGTGGTTGGAGCTTCTCAAGGATTATGACCTCACTATCTTTAGCACTTGATGTTCTGGCTTTAGCAGGTCAGTTGGTGAGATTGGATCTATCAGAGCCTCCACGGGTATTGGCTTGTGTAGCCTCCAGGTCTTCTCTTTATGATCAGATCAGAGCACGCCAGTATGATGATCCACACTTGCTTGTTCTTCAGGACAGGGTCCGTCGTGGTGATTCCAGGGAAATAGTTATTGGTGATGATGAGTTCATGACGATGCAGGGTCGGATATGCATGCCCAATGTGAATGTGCTTCGAGATTTGATTCTAGTTGAGGCCCATAGTTCGCGATATTCCATCCATCTAGGTGTCGTGAAGATGTATCAGGATATGAGACAACATTATTGGTGGAGGCGGATGAAGAAAGATATTGTTGAGTTTGTGGCTCGGTGTCTCAACTGTTAGCAGGTCAAGTATGAGCACCAGAGACCAGGTGGATTGCTTCAGAGATTTGATATTCCGGAGTGGAAGTGGGAGCGGATCACCATGGACTTCATAGTTGGACTCCCACGGACTTCGAGGAGGTTTGATGCTATATGGGTTATTGTTGATCGGCTGACCAAGTCCGCGCACTTCATTCCTATTGGTACTACTTATTCTCGAAGCGGTTAGCTGAGATTTATATCAGGGAGATTGTTCGATTGCATGGGGTTCCAGTTTGTATCATTTCTGACAGAGGTACTCAGTTCACATCTCAGTTTTGGAGAGCCGTACAGGGAGAGTTGGGTAATCAGGTCGAGTTGAGCATAGCATTTCATCCTCAGACTGACGGGCAGTCGGAGCCTACTATTTAGATTTTGGAGGATATGTTGCGTGCCTGTGTTATTGATTTTGGGGGTTCATGGGACTAGTTTCTGCAACTCGCGGAGTTTGCATATAATAATAGTTATCATTCGAGTATCCAGATGGCTCCGTATGAGGCTTTATATGGTAGGAGGTGTAGATCTCCGGTTGGTTGGTTTGAGCCGGGCGAGGCTAGACTATTGGGCATAGACCTGGTTCAGGATGCGTTGGGTAAGGCAAAGTTGATTCAGGACCGACTTTGCACAGCACAGTCTAGGCAGAAGAGCTATGCAGACCGGAAGGTCCGGGATGTGTCTTTCATGGATGGGGATAAGGTGTTGCTGAAGGTGTCACCCATGAAGGGTGTTATGCGGTTCAGGAGGAGGGGAAAGCTGGGTCCCAGGTTCATTCGGCCATTCGAGGTGCTTTAGAGGATCAGGGAGGTGGCTTATAGACTTGACTTGCCTCCCAGCTTGGCGAATATTCATCCGGTGTTCCATGTTTCGATGCTTCGGAAGTATGTTGGTGACCCGTCTCATGTTTTGGACTTCAGCACGGTTCAGCTCGAGGGTGATATGTCATATGAGGTAGAGCCAGTGGCTATTTTGGGTCGTCAGGTCAGAAAGCTGAGGTCTAAGGATATAGCTTCAGTGAAGTTTAGTGGGGAGGACAGCCGGTGGAGGATGCCACCTGGGAGACCGAGCGGGAGACGCGGAGCAGATATCCTCACTTATTCGAGGCTCCAGGTATGTTTCTCGACCCGTTTGAGGACGAACGTTTGTTTAAGAGGGGGAGAATGTAACGACCCGGCCGGTCGTTCCGTGAGATTAGCCTTGTTTCCCTCATTTCTGCTTTATCATATGTTTCTTAGCCTATTTATATTGTGTTGGGTCAGTTGGTTCGGGTTCGAAGTGGTCGTGATGAGAATTGAGACACTTAGTCTCTTAAATTAGCTTAATAGTTGAAAAAGTCAACTGGGAGTTAACTTATTGGTATACGACCTCGGAGGTGATTTGCTTAGGAGTGTGTTCGGAATGAAGTTTTGATGTCTGGTGTAGAATTAGGCTTGAATTGGCGAAAGTTAGTTTTTGACAATTTCTGGTCAGCAGTGGAAAATAGGCTATCGAGGTCGGAATGGAATTCCGAAAGTTGGAGTAGATTCGTAATGTCATTTTGGATATGTGTGCAAATTTTCAGGTCAATTGGATGTGTTTTGGTTGGTTTCGGCATCATTGGCGAAATTTAGAAGTTTCAAAATTCATAGGTTTGAATTTGATATAATTTTTGTGTTTTTGTGTTGTTTTTGGTGTTTCGGAGGCTCGACTATGTTTGAATGATGCTATGGGGTGTGTTGGTATGTTTGGTTGGGGCCCCGAGGGGCTCGGGATTGATTTCAGATGGTGGGCGGAGGTTTGAACTTAGGAAATTTGCAGCAAATAGCTGCTGGTGTTAATCTCCTATTATGGCTGCACTTGCGGATGGGCAGCCGCAAGTGCGAAGATAGGCCAGGCAGGAGGAATCCGCAGGTGCGAAGCACGGGACGCACTTGTGACGCCGCAGGTCCGGCAAAGGCCTCGCAGGTGCGAAGATTGGACTGTTAGTGGGTTTTCGCAGTTGCGCACCTGGAATCGCAGGTGCGGACCGCAGGTGCGAGGAAAGGTCCGCAGGTGTGAGGAAAGGTCCTCATATGCGGATTAATTGGGCAGAACAATATAAAATGGTGCCTCCGCGAATATTTTGGCATTTTCTCCATTGTTGCATGTGGATTGAGCTGAGTGGAAAGCAAATTGAAGAAAGAATTCGAGGGTCTTCAGTGGAGGTAAGTTCCCGGGTTATAAAAGTCGTTTCTATGCTATTTTGTTCGGATTAGGCTTGTAATTTGAAGAATTAAAGTAGAAAAAGTTTGGAAAAATGGGAGGAGGCTTGGGAAAGATTCTTTGGGAGATTTGGGTAGGCAATTGTGGTCCGAATGTGGTTTTCTTGGTATGTGTAGAATCGTGGGAGGATGCGGTTTCTAGTAATGTAAATTTTATCGAATTTCGAGGAGTGGGCCTGGGGCTCGGGTTTGGCCGAATTTCGAGAATTATGCCTAAATTGATAGTTTTCAATTGGGTTTTGTTCCTTTAGCATATATTGATGATATTAATCTGGTTTTGGTTAGATTTGGAGCAATCGGGAGCCAATTTGAGGGGAAAGAGCATCGCGGATTAGTATTTTGGCCCGGTAGAAGTAAGTAATGGTTATAAATCTTGTCCTGAGGGTATGAATCCCCAGACTTCATATTTCTTACAGTTTTTAGAATGGCACACATATTGGATGACGAGTATGTGGCATGCACTGATTTTTGGATTGGACTTGGTCCTCTCCGCGACAACTATTAGTTGCGTATTTTACTCAAAATCATATGTTAAATTGTGTTCTAAAGATTATTTCTATAAGCCATGTTTGGGGCCTCGTGCCGACTTGTTTAGACAACTTGGGGGCTTTTTACTGCTATTTCCTCACTGTTGATTTATGATTTACACTCAGTCATATTGTGCTTAACTGTTTTCGAAACTCAGCCTTATGTACACTATTTTTGAGATATAAAAATGATGTTTTGGGTCGAGTACCCTGTTTTACTGATACGCCCGAGGGGATTTTGAGAGGTTCTGACTGAGTGAGGCCGAGGGCCTGATCGTGAGGATATGATACGCCACGAGGTGGATTAATATTAGTGCTTGGGTTGAAGGAGCCCCTCCGGAGTCTGTACACATCCCCAGTGAGCGCAGGTACCTACTGAGTGCGAATGCTGAGTGCCGAGTGATGAGTGATTGGTAGGCATGAGTAATAGTGAGGTTGCCCAAGGGGCTGATACTGAGTGGCTGTGAGGTGCTGAGTGATATTCTGCCGGATGGGCGATTTATGATTCATGTTTTGCCCGAGGGGCTACTTATGATTTATTTCATTTTACACTAAATCCTTCGGTTATTTTTATTTCTGAAATTGTTGGAAAACACATTTTTCAAATAATTTTTCTGAAGTTGCCTTTTAAGGCATGTTGATTTCATATATCTATATATATACTGTTGGAAAGAAAGGCTGTGCATATTGTGAACTGATGATATTAATTTTTATGTGTTTCTTGCCGCTTAGACTTGATTTATTTTCATTACTACTGAGTTGGCGTACTCACATTACTCCCTGCACCCCTGTGTGCAGATACATGTGCTGATACTGAGCGTTAGCCATCTATTCCGTGCGGAGCCGGAGTTCGGGATATAGTGGTAATTGTTCAGCGTCCGCAACATCTCTGTTTTCCCTTCTTATGTTGTATCTAGTTATTCGTTCGGAGGTTTTGTATTATAATAGTATATCTTTTGGCATATTTCTTAGATGCTCATGACATGTTGACTCTGGATTTTCGGGATGATTTAGACTATTTAGCTATTTATTTTGCCTAATGAATTCAGAGATTCTGTATACTTTATGAGATGTTGAAAATGGTTGGGATTTGAGAAAGAAACTGTAATTATGTCATTATTGGCTAGCCTAGTTCCACGATAGGCTCCATCACGGCCAGTTTAGGATTTAGGGTCGTGACACTTAAAGATTCTTTGATTATTATGTGGTCCCTTATTGCCTTGTACTTTTTCCCTTTGGTATAGAAATTCTTATAAATTGAGTTATTGGATGGTTTATGTTTATTGAAACTGTTTGTGGATCGGGTTGAACGCCGCAAGGGAAATTGAAAGATAAATGATGCTATGGTGGAATAAGGGAGGATTATGATATTGATAAATGATGATATGGTGGGATCGGGTTGCGCTCGGCAACGGATTGTATACGTGATACTTGATACGATAAATGATGCTATGGTTGAATAAGGGAGGATAATGATATTGATAAATGATTATATGGTGAGATCGGGTTGCGCGTCGCAATGTATTGTATACATGGTGCTTGATATTGGAAAAGAATGTTACGGTGAGATCGAGTTGCGTGCCACAACGGATTGTGTGTGTTTTACTTGTTATCGTTGTTGTTGTGTTAGTTTTAGCATTTTTATATGAGATTACGAGGTTTGTTATTCTGGGCTTTTTGACAATGATGTTTGAGTTCATTTTCATAAATTAACTACTTTAGTTTCATTTCATGATTTCTTTCCCTATTATTATTATTATTATTATTATTATTATTATTATTATTATTATTATTAGTATTATTATTATTATTACTGTGTACATGTTATTGTATGTAGCTCCTTTAGCCTCGTCACTACTTCATCGAGGTTAGGCTCGACACTTATGGAGTACATGGGGTCGGTTGTTTTCATACTACACTCTGCACTTCTTATGCAGATATCAGAGTTGGCCCCGACAACATTAAGTGAGGTTGCCCAGATCTAGCTACTGGCAGAGACTTGAGGTATAGCTGCACGACGTTTGCAGTCCCGAAGTCCCATTCTATACCATCTTAGCTGTTCATTTTGATTCAGAGAGTTATGTTATTTTATTCAGACTATTATTTGTAATACTCTAGACACTTATGTATTCATGACACTAGTTCTGAGATTGTTTTTGGATCTCATCGTTTATAAGTTTATCACCTTATTTCAGATTATTCAGTTTTATTGTGGTAAATTGACTTGGAATGTTAATATCATGACCCAAAATCCCTCCGAAGGAGTCGTGATGACACCTAGTTTCTAAGACTAGGTAAGCGTAACATTAACAGAAATAAAGACAATATTTACTAACTTCGAACAATTCTGAAATAGAAATCTCTAAACAATTTATAGTCCCAAAACTTGTAGTACAAGCAATAAGCCTTTCTAGGAGTAGTTGTACAAAATGAATACATCACTGTTCCAGAACAAAAGGAAACAATGGAAATAAGTACAATAGAAGGTGACTCTAAGACCTGCGAACGCAGCAGTAGGATTACCATGAGTCTCCACAACAACGATCCGCACAACTACTAACGATCAAATACCTGGATCTATACAAAAATTGACAGAAGTGTAGTATGAGCACACCACAGCGGTGCCCAGTAAGTATCAAGACTAACCTCGGTGGAGTAGTGACGAGGAACATTCAAGACACCTACTGGACGGTACCGATAAGTAACCAAGTAAATTAACACCAACATAGATGGGATACATACAAGTAAAAATATGCTCAAACAAGGAAAACAATGTTAACTCAACCAATCGCATCATTCCTAATACACATTTTCGACCATCCCAATCCTCGAAATCTCATATCATAAATCTCAATTTCCAAACCCTTAGCATACATGGCACCTTGTGCCCACATATTTCCATCTCACTTTGCACAACAAAATCTACGTACTACCCAGAACATAATGTGCAAATAAGATGCCCAAGGAGTCTCATTTATATAACATAAAATAAATTTTTAGTTTCTAAACCAATTAGGAAATCAACGAGAAAAGAGGAAGTTATTTTTTTCAATCATTTGAATTAAGAAAATACCCTTTTAAAATAAAATACAACATAAAATAAGCTATTGCCTTTTAATATATGATTTATAAAATTAAAACTTAATAGAAATTCCTTTTTAAGTAAGATCAAATCTCAAACGAGTTAAGGAAATTGAATTGAGAAACTAATTGAAATAAAATATAACAATTATTGGAATTTGAATTATTGAAATGTATATATATGCCGAGTTCAAATTTAAAAGGTCATACAAAGTAGCGTAATACTATTTAAATCACTATATTACTAACAACTTATTAGGACAGGAGGAAATGATTCAACGCAGTAAATTTACTTTAAAACCGAGTAGAGGACACTTACCCCAATCCATATGGTGAAAATCGCCTCCAAAATCGCCCAAATCCAAGCTCCCAATTCAATATATGACCAAATGAACAAACCTTTATTTTATGTATTTTTTTGCTGGATATTTTACCTCGTTTATCATGCCAAACGATCTAGAAACATACTTTTTATGCTTCCAATGGATCCCTTGTGAAATTCTAATCAAGTTAGGCTTTTGAATCACTCAATTTGACCTTATAATGAAGGATATATGTTGGTTTCAATATTTGCAAATAGTGCAAATTTTTAAATACGCCGCCAGTGACAATTTCGTAATTAATCTAAAACATCCAACAACCTAATTCTTAGTAAAATCACCATGAAATCCTCATACGATGTCCACATTTGATGATTTTTTTGCTACGGGTCCATAATTACGATACGAATCTAATGCTTCAATCAAAAAAGAAATCGGAGCTCAGTTGTTCAATATGATATCTTTTATGCTTGAAGAAACGACACCGAAACATATCAAATCAACTCGGAATGAACTCAAATTTTGCACACAAGTCCTAATGCATCATATGCAGCTATTTATGCCCCCAAACTAATTTTGCACAAGTTATTTCTTTTGAAATCATTTGAATTAAGAAAATACCCTTTTCAAATAAAATACACCATCAAATAAGCTATTGCCTTTAATATAGGATTTATTAAATTAAAAATTAATAGAAGTACCTTTTTAAGTAAGATCAAATCTCAAACGGGTTAAGAAAATTTAATTGAGAAACTAATTGAAATAAAATATAACAATTAGTGGAATTTGAATTATTGAAATGTATATAGATATACGGCGAGGTCAAATTTAAAAGGTCATACAAAGTAGCTTAATACTAATTCCTTTATTTTAAATCACTATATTACTAACAACTTAGTAGGATAGGAGGAAATGATTCAACGTAGTAAATTTACTTTGAAAAATAATTCACCAGAGTAATAGTTTTAGGAAAAGAATTTAAGGAACAACGACAAGTCAATAACTCAATGTCAATAACCCGATACTCAAAGCTCAGTGGAACCCAAAATACAAATTATCAAAGTCTTGTACAAATGAACTAGGGTCTTATCAGTATACAACTATAACCAGTCCCTAAGTGAAATGTAAAACTACCGAATAACTTGCACAACCAGAAAGGAACGCATATGTACATATATTGATGCGGCGTGCATCCCGATCCCACTAATCCTCCCTTATTCCTCCTTAACTATTACATTAACAGTAAATGATATATATATATATATATATATATATATATATGTTGCGGCGTGCAACCCGATCCCACCAATCCTCCCTTGTTCCTCCTTAAAAATTACAATAACAATAAATAATATTTATTATGTTATGGCGCGCAACTTGTTCCCACCAGTCCTCCCTTATTGCTCCTAAATATATCACCCTTATTCCTCCTATTGCAGCGTGCAACCCGATCCCACCTGTCCACCCTTATTACTCCTGTTGCGGCACGCAACCAAATCCCACCAAACATTAGTTTAAATCAACAACAACTAATCCACAACTCAATTACCATAATTTCTACTACCAAGAGTATGAGTACACGACAACTATAGAATCACGTAAAAATCAAAGGAATACAACAAACTTTACAAAAACAACAAGACATGTGAGGCACGTGATAACTACACAGGTAATCACAACAATTTAGACATGTAGCATATATGCACAGAGTCATAGAGGATCTCACAATTAAGAGGTAACAAAAAAACAAGAAAGGAAATAACTTAAACTAAGGCAAATAAGGCCAAACAACGAGCAAGAGGTAAATAAATGCTAACAACATCATTTGGAGCATGTAAGTGTAGCCTAACAACAAGATACTACATAGTATGACAATTTGATCAAAGGCATGGAAAAAGACTAGACAATCTAACCGGTCAACACCACATATAAATTGTGTACCCACTCGTCACCTTACGTACTCAGCTTTCACATATTGAGATAGCACAAGTGACTCAATTCCTAAGGGGTGGTTTCCCCCACACAAGGTTAGGCAGGATGCTTACCTCAATAGCGTAAAATCCTACTCTGGGATGCCCTCGTCTCTGCACTTGGTCTTCGAAAGCTCCGAATCTAACCATAATCATATAAATACCATCAACATAGGCTAACGAATCGAATTCCACAATAAAAATTACAAGATATGCCAAAATCTGAAATCGGCCAAAAGCCGATCGCTGGGCCCACGTCTTGAAACCAGTAAAAAATGACAGAATTAGAAACCTCGTTCTCTACCGAGTCTAACCATATAAAATTTGTCAAAGTCGTACTCTGTTTGGTCCCTCAAATCCTCACCTCAAACTCTCCAAAACTCAACCCCTAACTCCCGCATATTCACTTTGAAATCATCAATCAAATCCCAAAAAATGAAGATGGAGTCATTAAATATAATCAAAACCGAGTAGAGAACACTTACCCCAATCCATATGGTGAAAATCGTCTCCATAATTGCCCAAATACGAGCTCCCCAACTCAATATATGACCGAATGAACAAACCCTTATTTTATATATTTTTCTGCCAGCTATTCTACCTCGTTTCTCATGCTAAACGATCTTGAGACTCACTTTTTATGCCTCCAATGGATTTCTTGTGAAATTCTAGTCAAGTCACTCAATTTGACCTTATAATGAAGGAGATATGTTGGTTTCAATATTTGCAAATAGTGTAGATTTTTAAATACGCCAGCAGTGGCAATTCCGTAATTAATATAAAAAATCTAACAACCTAAATCTTAGTAAAATGACCGTAAAATTTTCATATGATGTCCAAATTCGATGATTCTTTTTGATACGGGTCTGTAATTACGATACAAATCTAATGATTCAATAAAAAAAGAAAACGGAGCTCATTTGTTCAATATGATATTATTTATGCTTGACGAAAGGGCGCCGAAACATATCAAATCAACTCGGAATGAACTCAAATTTTTTCACACAAGTCCTAATACATCATACGGAGATACTTGTGCCCCCAAAGCATCGAGAGAAGTGCAAATTCTCAAAATGATCGGTTGAGTCGTTGTAGTTAATAATGGTTAATAATTATATCCAACGTTGGCTTGCCTAGAAAATGAAATGTTAGGCGCCATTACGGTCTCGAGGGTGGGAATTTCGGGTTGTGAGAAGTAGGTATTAGAGCACTAGGTTGCCTAGGTATCACGAGTCATGAGCAAGCTTGGTTGAGTCTGGAAGATCGGTAAAGAGACGTTTTTATTCATCTTCTAGAGGCTTTGGAGTTCAGAAAAATTTTTACTTCCTTCTTTCTCTATCGTGCAATTTTATTCTATCATTGATGATTGAACCATTCTATTCTTGTTCTCTCGCATATGGCGAGAACACACACAATATCTACAGCCGGGCAGGAGTCAGAGCCCCTGTTACAACTATAGCCAAGGGTAGAGGCTGAGGTTGAGGCCGAGGTGGAGGCAGAGCTCAGCCTTAAGCTCGGGCAGGAATACCCGCAGTGGAGCCTCAGATTGATCATGAGTAGCAGATCCCAACTTAGACCATACCAATCGGACCATTTTAGGTCCCGTAGGAATTCATCGCCACTCCAGTACTTCAAGATGCTCTAGTCTACTTGGTGGGTATTTTGGAGAGTATGGCCCTGATCAGTGCGTTTCCATTGGCACCAGCCGTCTCTCAGGCCGTAGAAGGAGCACAAATTCTCGCTACTCACACTTCAGTGCAGAAGGCTCCCCTATATCAAACTCCAGCAGCCTAGCTAGTTTGAATAGTTAAGCCGGTTGTTGCAACACAGGCCGGGGATATGCCCGCTTTGTCTTCTAAGGTCTTGATGAGGTTGGATAAGTTTACCATGCCCTTTCTTGTTCATTTGTGTTGTGCACCTTCTGAGGACCCACAAGATTACTTGGACCGTTGCCACGAGGTGTTGCGCAACATGGTTATTGTTGAGACCAATGGGCTTGAATTTGTAGTGTTTCAGATGACTGGTTCTGCCAAGAGATGATGGAGAGATTATGTGTTGACCAGATCAGATGGTTCGTCTTCACTTACCTGGGATCAATTTTCGCAGCTTATTATGGAGAAGTTAATTCCTTTCAGTCTAAGATAGGAGTATCGTAGGCAGCTTGGGCACATTTAGAATGGTGACATGATTGTCACCAAGTGTGAGACTCGATTTGTGGACCTAGCTCGACATGCCATTATATTTCTCCCTACCGAGAGGGAGAAGTGAGGAGATTCATTGGTGGGCTCACTTTTAGTATCAGGATACAAATGGCCAAGCAGAGCGGAGATGAATTTTTTTCTAGAGGGCCTTGATATTGCTAGACGGATCTAGATGGTTCATGGTCAGGAGAGGGTGCTGGTATCAGATAAGATGCTTCGTCATTTTGGAGGTTTCAGTGGTGCCTTATTTTGGAGGCAGGGGTACTTTTGGTAGAGGCCATCCTCCCAGGCCGTTTCATTCGGCACTTCATGCATCCTACAGTGCTTCGGGTAGTCGTGGTTCTTATGTATCTCGTCCTGGGCAGCTAGCTCATAGTGCACAGTCAACTTCTATTAGTGCGCCTCCGATCCAGAGCTACCACCATGGTTATCCGTCCCGTTCGGGTCAGTTTCATCTTCAGTAGCCACAACACTCGGAAGGGTGTTTTGAGTGTGGGGGTACATGTCACATAAGAAGGTACTGCCCTAGATTGTTGAGCAGTATTCTATAAAAGTGTTCTCGTTCCGGCACCGATTTCTTCAGCGGCCACTCAGCTAGCTGAGGCGGGGGTCAGGCTGCCAGAGGTGGAGGTCAAGCCATTAGAGCTGGAGGTCTGGCTGTTAGAGGTGGAGGCCATCCATCTATGGGCCGTTGAGAGGCGGAGGTCAAAGTGGTGGGGCCCATCCCCATTTTTATACATTCCCAGCTAGACCTGAGGCCGAATCATCGGACGCCATTATCATAGGTATTGTTCCAGTTTGCCATAGAGATGCTTCAATTCTATTTGGTCCGGTCTATATTTGTTCTTGCATATAATCATATTTTTCTTCATATTTGGTTGTGACTCACATTTTTTCGAGTGCTCCTGTGTAACTGTCCATGCCATTGATAGATTCTATTATTGTCGATCTTATTTATCGCGTGTGTATGGTTTCTATCGGTAGCCTTGAGACTAGTGTATATCTCCTACTTCTTGACATGGTGGACTTTGATGTTATTTTGGGCATGGATTAGCTGTCACCTTATCATCCTATATTGCACTTTCATGCCAAGATGGTGACCTTATCCATGCCGGGGTTTCCCTATTTAGAGTGGAGGACTCCTAGCCTAACTACTAGGAAAGTTATTTCTTATGTGAATTCTTGGCGTATGGACGAGAAGCGATGTCTAGCATATATGGCATATATTTGTGACTCTAGTGCAGAGATTCCTTCCATGGATTCAGTACCAGCTCTTCTTGAGTTTCCTTAGGTGTTTCTTGTAGACCCTATGGGGATGCCACCTGACAGAGACATCGGCTTCTGTATTGACTTTGCTCCAGGCACTCAACCCATTTATGTTCGTCCATACTGTGTGGCTCCGCCTGAGTTGAATGAACCGAGGACCAACTATAAGATTTACTTGATTAGGGATTCATTAGACCTAGTGTCTCACCTTGGGGTACGCCTTTGTTGTTCGTGAAGAAGAAGGATGGTTCGATGGGAATGTTCATAGACTATCTACAGTTGAACAAAGTCACTAGCAAGAATAAGTATCCATTGTCGAGGATTGATGACTGATTTGATCAGCTTCAGGGTGGCAAAGTGTTTTCGAAGATTGATTTGAGGTCTGGCTACCATCAGTTTAAGATTGGGCATCGGATTTCCCTAAGACAACTTTTCGGACTCGGTATGGGCATTATAAATTTCTAATTATCATT
The DNA here is from genome assembly GCA_005239525.1 of Nicotiana knightiana. NCBI lineage: Eukaryota > Viridiplantae > Streptophyta > Magnoliopsida > Solanales > Solanaceae > Nicotiana > Nicotiana knightiana. The sequence goes on from ML415211.1 coordinate 28,651, forward strand.
TGTCTTGGCAAATGCCCCAACAACATTTATGGATTTGATGAATCGGGTATTTAAGCCCTATTTTGATTATTTTGTGATCTTATTCATTGATAATATCTTGATCTACTCTCGCAGTCGAGAGGAGAATGAGCAACATCTTCGGATTGTACTTTAGATTTCAGAGAGAGTCAGTTATATGCCAAGTTTTCAAAGTTTGAGCTTTGGTTGGGCCCAGTCGCCTTTTCGGGGCATGTTATATCGGCCGAGGGCATTAAAATGGATCCTAAGAAAATTGTGGCGGGGGGTTAATCCTTCGGAAACGTGGTCGTTCCCTCACGAACGCGATCGGTTATGGGATCTGGGGAAGGCTGGGTAGTAACAGTATCTGAACGCGAGCCCAGGCTCACAAACGTGATTGGTGGGGCAAGCCATCACGAACGCGAAGGCCATTCTGGCCGCTGCTCTTCGTGATCGCTTCAGGCCCTTTACGAATATGAAGAAGGCCTGGCGTCCAGTGACTTAAATATACAAAGTCGGGATTTGACCCATTTTTTACCATTTCCATGTTTGAGCTCGGCTTGGAGGCGATTCTGAAGAGAAATTTCATCCCAACTTCATAGGTTAGTATATTTTAACTTGTTCTCTTCCATTTCCACAAACACCCATCTATTCTAACCTTTAATATATGCCTCTTCATGGTAGAGATTAGGGATTTAAGTAGAAATTGAAAATTTCATAAATTGAGATCTGGACCTCAAATTGAGGTTGAATTTTGAAACTAATCAGATAACCGGACTCGGAGATAAATGGGTAATTAAATTTTAGTCCGAATCTCGGGTTTTCACCAAGCGAACCCGGGGTTGAATTTTGTTGACCTTTATTAAAATAATTAAAGATTAATTGTTTTTCACTCGTGGGTAGTTTCTAATGTTTATTTTGAATTGTTTGAACTATATTTAGTTAGATTTGATTGGTTTGGAGGATTATTTTAGAGCAGGGGCCACGATTGAGCTTTCGTTTAGTTGTAGGGTGAGATAAGTGTTAGATCTAACCTTGAGTTGAGGGAATAAAGAATTTTTTAATTATATGTTATGTAGATTATGTGAGAAAACAATGTATATGTGAGGTGACGAGTGTATATTTGTCTTTAAGATATTTTTTTCCATGTTTCTCGTTATTTCATGATTTATCTTATTCCATGCCTTAGTTGTTACATGCATTATTTGACTTCTATACTGTAACGACCCGACCGTTCGTTTTGAGCCCTACCGCGTCGTTCAGCGGTTCGAGGCCATGAGCAGCTTCCGTTTAGGTGATATGACTTGTAGGTGTGGTCGAAATTGAATTTTGGAAAATTTAAAGTCAATTTGGAATGAAAATTCTCATTTTAGAAGCCTTAAGTTGGAAGAATCGACTAAGATTGGATTTTTGAGTAAACGACCTCAGAATCACGATTTGAAGGTTCTAGCAGGTTTGTATGATGATTTCGTACTTGGGCTTATGTTCAGAGCGGGTTTTGGATGACCCAGGAGCACATCGGCGCATAATGTAGAAGTCAGCATTTTAGAAGAACTTTCATAAGTCTGGGTTGAAGTGCATTTCAGTGACATTGATGTCCGTCTGAGATTCCGAGTCTGAGAATAGCTCTGTATGGTGATTCTGGAGTTGGGAGCGCGATCAGAAGCGAATTTGGAGGTCCGCAGGTTATTTTGAAGTCATTTGGCTAAAGATAGAAATTTGAAGGTTTTTGAGAAATCCGACCGGAAGTGGAAATTTTGATATCGGGTCGAAATGCAATTTTGAAAGTTGGAGCAGGTCCATAATGTTGAATGTGACTTGTGTGCAAAATTTGGGGTCAATCGGACGTGATTTGATAGGTTTTAACATCGAATGTAGAAGTTGGAAATTTCAAAGTTCATAAGATTGACTTGTGATGCGATCCATTGTTTCAATGTTATTTTATGTGATTTGAGGCCTCGGGCAGGTCCGGTATTATGTTTTGGAACAGGCTGGTGTAAATGGATAGGGTCCCGAGGGCCTCGGGTGGATTCCGGGTTGTTAACGGATCAAATTTGAAGTTGAGGAGGAGCTGAGGCTGCTGGTGTCTGGTGTGACCACACCTGCGAGGCTTGGGCCGCAGGTGCGAAGCCGCAGGTGCGGCTTTGGTGTCGCAAATGCGGGAGTGGATGGCTTGGATGGGGGTGCAGGTGCGAGGCTATTTTCGCACCTTCGAAGGCGCAAATACAGATGAGGGAGCGCAGGTGCGAAGACGGCTGGGGAATGAGGAAGCCGCATGTGCGAAAGTTTGGTCGCACATGAGGGCTCGTAGGTGCGGGCGCAGTCATCACAGGTGCGGGAGGACTGGAGGCAGTGTGTATTTTCATGATGGATTTGGCCATTCTTCCCCCATTTTCATTTGGTGTGGCGATTTTGGGGAGATTCAAGGGAGAATCTTCATCGAGCAACATTAGGTAAGTGATTTCTTCCCATCTTTGAATTAAAACACTTGGATTGTACATAGATTAGACGTGAAATTGGTGGGAATTTGGGATTTTTGAACAAAGACCTGGAATGTGTATTTTTGGATTTTAACCGTGAAATTGGGCATGGGATTGAGAGAAAATCATATATTTGAGTTTGCGAGGTTATGAGTAATCATTATCTTCGAAAAGTTTCGGAATTGGCACGTGGGCCCGAGGGGTAATTTTGTCAACTTTTCGAGCAGAGTTGGGAATTTATACAAATTAAATTGTTACAAGTATTAGAGTATATTTTCATTGGTTTGCCCGTTATTTGGATAGTTTTTGGGCGTTTTGCATCAATTTGGGTCGTCGGAAGGGCTTGGAGGCCGGTTATGAAACTTATGTATGTGCGAGGCTTGTCGGTCGCCGTGATAGATTTTATTTGGAAAGCATTCAAGCACTATGACCTGTCATGGGTAGGTAAATCCCGAAAGAATTATGGTGGTATAGACTATTACTTAAGGAATTGCATGTATTGTGATTGTGGGAATTCACTCGTGTGTTGTGGTGGTTCTCTTGAATTGAGGTAAGTAAAAGGTTTCTATATGATGAAGTGTTCACTCTATTAGTGGTTAAGAACTTATGATGGAATTCTTGCGGTATCTCATATTGGCATGTTAGGTGCGGTAAACAGTATGTAACTGGAAGTAAGGATCAAGGTTGCGGTTCAGTGTTGACAAATATGTCATGAGCTCGGATGAGAAAGAAAAAGGGATTTGAATGTTTTAGGGTAAGCTGGTGTTGTCTTCAGTGTCACCTGAGATCGGTGTTTGGTGAAAGGGGCTTTGCATCCTAGTTATGGGTTCTTGATTTGTTTTACAGCGTTAGTGTGGCCAGTGGTGGATGTGCAGACTTGCTACCTTGTGTGGAAGGTCATGGGAGCGTGACCACGGGATGATCGTGTGAGTGTGACATGTAGTCACTTAATGGATTGGAGTTTTGGACTGAGTATAAAGAAGTGTAATATTGCTTATTTGAGAATTTATGCGTGGAAGGCGTTCGGTTCATTTGGTTGTGGATTGTGGGGCGTTTGTCCCGGCTATGATGGTTGTTCTTGTGTATTATGAGAGGAAGTGGGTTAATATGGACCCAGGTAAAGCTATTAGCCTAATTCGGTGCGAGCAAGGTAGACTCGATGTTTGTGGATGTATTTAGATATGATTATGGGCTCCGTATGAGTCAGGCGTATCCATTTCGGTATAGCGCTTTTCATGGAAAGGTATTAGAACAACAAATGTTGTTTCGTCTTCGTTCATATCATTTAATATTTTGTTGTGCCGTGTGAGTTGGGAAACAACTTGATATTTTCCTATGTGTTGAGTTCCTGCGTAGTGATGATGTTATGCGAGCAGGATAGCTCTTTAGATTCAGATCATGTATCGCACCTCAGTTGTGCATGAGTTTTGTAGCATATGGCTCTATCAGGCCTCCCAATATGGTATAGTGCACTTAGCGTGCTTGTGACCGATGTTCGATATTTTGTGGTAATGAGCAATTTAGCTAGGTGTGCGTCTTCTTACGTGAATTTTATGTTATTTGTGTGAGCACGTGATTTTTCACCCACCATATACTCCTACAAAATTCAATACAATAAATTAATTTTACAAAGTTTTTGTTGAATTTTAGTAATTAATTATGAATTGGTTGCATTTGCATATTTATAATTCATCTTTTAAAATTATTAAAATTACATCACTATTATCAAGGAATTATGAATTTAATATTGGTAATTAATTGAATTAAATAATAGACTGATAATGATTTTTTGATGTAATGTATTTTTGACAACTAATTACTAAATTATCATTTTTTATCCAATAGATCATGGATTTAATTAGGAGTATAAAATTAATTGTTTTTATTCTCAATTAATCTGTTACTAGATAAAAGAAGGTCAAATTAATTATTACATTTTTTTAGATTTAATTAGATTTAGTTTTAATTAAATTAATGGGGTTTAACTAATCATAGGACACTAATTAGGACCTGGGCCAAAATTACCAGGCCCAAAGCTTCTCTCTACACACCCCATCGACCCAAGCCCAAGGCTTTACTCGGTCCAACCTATAACGACCCGACCGGTAGTTTTGAGCTCTAGCGCGTTGTTCAACGGTTTGAGGCCGTGAGCAGCTCCGTTTCAGGTATTATGACTTGTAGGCGTGGTCGGAAGTGAATTCCGGGGAGTTTAGAGTTGATTTGGAAAGAAAATTCTCATTTCAGAAGCCTTAAGTTGGAAGAATCAACTAAGATTGGGACTTTGAGTAAAACACCTCCGAATCAGGATTTGAAGGTTCCTGCAAGTTCGTATGATGATTGAGGACATGGGCGTATGTCTGGAACGAGTTTTGGATAACCCGAGAGCATTTCGATGCATATTGTGGAAGTCAGCATTTTTGACGAAATTTCCTAAGTTTGGCTTGATGCGCATTTCAGTGATGTTGATGTCCGTTTGGGATTCGGGGTCTGGGAATAGCTTCGTATGGTGATTCTAGAGCTGGGAGCGCGATCGAAAGTGAATTGGGATGTCCGTAGGTCATTTTGGACTCATTTGGCTAAAGATAGAAATTTGAAGGTTTTTGAGAAATCCGACCGGAAGTGAAAATTTTGATATCGGGGTCGGAATGCGATTCCGGAAGTTAGAGCAGGTCCGTAATGTAGAATATGACTTGTGTGCAAAATTTGGAGTCAATCGGACGTGATTTGAAAGGTTTCGACATCGGATGTAGAAGTTGGAAATTTTAAGTTCATAAAGTTTGAGTTTGAGTGCGATTCATGATTTCGGCGTTGTTTGATAGGATTTGAGGCCTCGAACAAGTTCGTGGGATGTTTTGGGACTGAGTCGTGTGATTTGGACAGGGTCTCGGGGGCCTCGGGTGTGTTTCGAGGCAATTTCGGCCCATTTTTCTCTGTTTTGTTGCTGCTGTCTTCTGGTGTATCTGGTATGCTATGCGATCGCGGTTCCTTGTGTGTGATCGCATAGAAGGAAATTTGAGGGTTGCTGGTTTGGCTTGTGCATTCTCAGAGAAGGGAGTGCGAACGCGATGGCTTGGGTTGTGATCTCTACGCGAACGCGGGGTTAGGTGTGCGAACGTATAGAGGAAATGGGAGCTGGGGGCCCTTTGGCTTATGCGAACGCGCGGAGGGGACCGCGAATGGGGAGTGTTGGCTCGAGGAAGCTATGCGAACACGCTCGGGGTGTCACGAACGCAGAGAGTAATTGGGGCCTGGGCAGATTAGTTTATATGCAAAATTCTTGCCATTTCCTCACTATTTTCATCTTGGCATGGCGAGTTTGGGAGGCTTCAAGGGGGATTTTCATCATGCATATCAAGGTAAGTAAATTCCTCCCGTTCTTAAGTTAAATACAAGATTATATGCATGGATTAGACATGGAAATTGGTGGGTTTTTAGCCACGAATTTGAGCATGGAATTTAGAGTAAATTGTATATTTGAACTAGTAAAGTTGTGGGTAGAATGTATCTACAAGAAATTTCGGATTCCGGGCACGTGGGCTTGAGGGCATTTTGGTAATTTCACTGAGCGGAGTTGGAAAATTATATAATTTGGAATTTTTGCAAATTTTAGAGTATATTTTCATTGGTTCGCCGTTATTTGGATAGTTTTGGAGCGTTGTGCGTCCGTTGGAGTCGTCGGAAGGGCTTGGAAGCCGGTTATGGGATTTCGGAGCGAGGTAAGTCTCCGTTCTAACTTTGTGAGGGGGAATTGTCCCCTAGGTGAACTAATTAAGTATGTGTTACTATCTGCGGGGGCTACGTACGCACGAGGTGACGGGAGTCCGTGCGTAGCTACTATTATGCCATGTCCGGGTAGCCTAGGAACCACTAGCATGCCTTGTTGTACCTGTGATCTTGTCTGTAATATTAGACTGCTAATATAATCGAAAATTTTAATAGAATGACTAAGGAATATTTGGAGTTTATTTTCTTAATCATCTAAAGGGAGAATTGACTTCCTTCGCAGGCAATTGTATTTACGGATAAGGTTGTATTATTAAACATTATAAAAACTTGGTAAGTGAATTTCAAAAAAGGATTTAAATACTATTTTGTGGGTTTTAAAAGATAAATCGGTCATTTACTTGAGTATTTGTGTTCCCGACGTATTCGGGGTGGATTGTTGATTGTGCATGTATGCATGTGACCGCTTCGCAATCTACATTCCGCGAGCGGAGTGTTATTTCCCCCACTCTCATGGGATCTGGCCGTACGCCACATCGAGATTTTAAGACATATTATGGTTCGGGTCGTTCGAACCTCGACAGTGCACAAAGATGATTATTATGACGCCTCAGTCCGATTGCCCTTATCCCGTATGCGCATGCTAAATTGTTAAATGTTTTTCATGATATTTGAAGTGATAAGATATTTGGGGGAAAATAAAGAAGAAATTGTTATTTATGATATTTGGGAAACTAATGAGAAAGTGGTAATTGTTTGCTTACTTCCAGTATTTTACTTGCATTTCAGTGCCCCATATATATGCTGCTTTACTACCTTTACATGCCTATCGTGTTCATCTTATGCTGTTAAATTAATTGTTGGACCCTAGTGACTGTCTAATTCGACCTCGTCACTACCTCTCTCAGGTTAGGCGGGCGACTTACTGAGTACACGTTGTTTTTGTACTCATGCTACACTTGCTGTGCATTTTTATTGCCAGGTACCTTCATAGTTACATGGATGGTAGGAGACTTAGGCGAGCTGCACCATCCGGAGGCGATCCGCAGCTAACAGAGTCTCCCTCATACCGTATTTATTTTTATTTTAAATTTCCTTGTCCAATTTGTATTTCGGACAGGCTTTGAGATGATTGTATAAATTCTTAGAAAGTACTTGTGACACCGAGTAATTAATGTTTGGCTTGCCTGACAATGATGTCCGGCGCCATCACGACCTTATGGATTTTGGGTCATGACACAACCCCCCATCTCCTAAAACGACCCCGTTTAAGCCACGCCTCATCTCTAACTGTTGGATCCTCTTGATCCAATGGCTCACAACCCCACAAACCTTACCTATATAATTGTCCTAAACTACCCTCATACCCCCCATGTCGCCCTAATCCTAACACCCTTTAGAGACGAACCCCCCGTCTCTCTCTTCTATCCTTGACACCCCACCTGACTCTACCGTCCCGTGCCTTAGCTCCGCCGGTCAGAAATCGCAACCGCTAGCGGAGCACCACCAATTGACCCCAAATTTTTACCAGAGGATCTCCGTTTCCTCCTTAACCCCGACCCACCATTGATTTCCCCAAACAATCATCCAATTTTGAGTAATTTCGGATCTGAAAAATTTCGAAAACCCTAAATTTCCTAAGGACAATCTACTTCGACTCTGTGACTCAATCTGTTTAAAAGAGTCGTCGATTCATGCGAGTGGGAGTTGATGAGTGGCTAGAATTCGTGATTTTAAAGCATTATATACCTCGCATTTTATGTGCTTT